>JAGFNQ010004585.1:110699-183130 GCA_024364735.1 Boesenbergia rotunda | reverse complement strand
TCTAGTAGAATGTCCTTAAATAAATTTTCTATTCAACTTTGTATGAATTTATTTATATTCATTTAATATAAACAAAATAAATTAAATAAGTACACTTAAATAACTTGTTAAATTAAATAAATTTCAATACATATATATTCAATTTGTTAATATTAATAAATAATATTAATAACTAACGTTAATAAATAATATTTGTGAACCATATTAATTAATAAATTTTATCAAAATATTAAATAAATAAAAAATAATTCAAAAATAAAGAAACAAACTTACATTATCAAGCTTAATCACCAACCAAACGAACTTAAAATATAAAATTTTAAACATTAATCAAATAAATTTAAATTAAAAATTCCAAAGTACTAAAGCTCAACTCAAGCCTTAATTAAGTTCAAACTCATAAAAAAAATTAAATCAAGCTTAATAATCATTTTAATAGTTTGATTTATTTTAAATCTACTTGATTTGACTTGGTTATCTTATCAAAGTCTACGGATGCTATCCCCATCTTTGAACTCTCCTCAATACAACACAATTGGAGCCGGGGATGAGGATGAAGATGAGGATGAGATGGAAATTTTTCGATTAGTGCATTAAATGTTAAATGAGAAACGGGGATGATTATATTTTTTTTTGATCTATTTGAGATTATTTATACTAATCTTATATCTAAAATAAATTAAATAAATAAATTTGGATAATTTATTAAATTAAATAAATAATTTTGAATACATATGTATTTAATTTGTTAATATTCATGAATAATATCCATAAATAATATTCATAAAAAAATAAATTATCAAATTGAATAATTAAAAAAATTTAAACATTCAAACGTAAGATTTTCATATCATTTAAATGAATGAATCATAAATTAGGTTTGAATCAATCAACGGTAAATTGCCATTAAATCCCCAATAGCCCTTTGAACTTTGCAATCACTCCCCACACAAGTTTTTCTTTGTTTTTACTCCCTGATGGATTTGAGTATAAAAGGGAGAAAATTGAGTATACATAAGTGAAAACTGAGTATAAAAGGGTGAAACTTGAGTATAAAAGAGTGAAAATTGAGTACAGGGTTATTGATGTTGTGGATGCAAACTGCCATACTCAGTTTTCTAACTTTTATACTCAATTTCCTTCAAATAATACTCATCAAACATCACATCAGGGACTGCATGCAAAGAAATGTTTGTGTAGGGATTATATGCAAAGTTGACTTGGTAAATAGGGAGTTTAGGAAAATTTACCCTTGAATCAAACTCAAACTTATAAATAATAAATTAAAACAAATTTAAATAATCATTTTCATATTTTGATCCATCCAATTTTAACACATCAGCTGGTTTATTCTCCGGCAATTTGACAAATTTTGAAAATTATTAGTTTGAATAGGGTTGGATTTAAGGGAAATTGTGAAGGCCCAATTGGTACGGCCCACCATCAACTCAGAACAGACAGGTCGCACAATTGACCCAACCCTTTAATTCCAATAGATTCATTCCAATCACTCAAAGCCCCCGCTTCAGTTACAAACTGCCGCAACACAGCCGGCGTCGAAGAACTCCGACAAATGTTAATGTAGAGGGGCAATTTCTGTTTAAGCTACGAGATGTGGGACTAAAAAGCAAGGCTGTTGGTTTGTTTGATATAGGGGCAATTGCTCCTTAATGCGATGCCACCTTATATATAACTCATTAGCCGACTCACAATTTCTTCTTTCAATGGTGTTGAGTACGGTTGTAAATGAATCGAAAATTCATAAATAAGTTTCGTGTTCCGATTAATATAAACTTATTTATGCTCGTTCAATACATATAAAATCAATTAAATAAATAAACCGGAACAACTCGTTAAACTAAACAAATAAATTTGAACACATATATATATATATGTTTAATTTGTTAATATTGATAATAATATTTGTAAATATTATTCATGAACAATATTTGTTAATGATAAACTTTTATCAAGTTGCTAAATAAACAAAATAAATTCAAAAATAGATAAATAAATTTGTATTATCAAACTAAATAACTAACTAAACGAGTTTAAAATGTAAAAGTTTTAAACAATCAAATAAGTTTCACTCAAGATAAATCTAAACCAAGCTCAAGCTCATGCTCGTATAAAAGAAATCAAACCAAGAACAATATTATTTTAATAGTTTAGTAAATTTTAAACTTCATTTGATTTAACTTGATTATCTCATGAAACAAACTTTACATTATTAACGCTCTAAGTGTTGGGATACAAAACTCATCACTTCAATCATTGGAGACCCTCTTTATGGCGAGTTGGTGAAAATAAAGTGTCAAATTAAATTAATTAAATGCTTCTCACTTGCCATAAAATAAGATGAATTTCGAGAGATTCCAAGAAGAAGGACATTTAACTTGTAAGAGGCAAATTGTAGTGTCCATGACAAAAAAAAAAAGCTATGGGAATCTAATCAAGACAAGTGAGTTTCATCTATATCCATTTGACAAAAGGACAATGATAAGAATTCTTTAAGATTAATCGTGATTAATTGCCTCTGTTCTACCTAATGCAGCAATAAATCATGATTAATTATTGAACGGATATGGACTCCCTTTCAATTCCTCTCGTAGAAGGAAAAGATGACTAATTGGCTCAAATTATCAATTGTTATAGTAAACATTGTTTGTCGGCATAAGAAAGTGATCCCAAATGAATTGAATACAAGCCAAAACCCATCATCAGCTTGGTACCTTAGTTGCTACTTGCATTAATTAATTATTTTCAGTTGAGTCATGATTTAAGGAGTTCTATATTAGTGAATGGGTGTATTAATTATTTATAAAATAAGTGGATGAAAAGTTAGTTGTTTAATAGTTATATTATTGATTAGTGGTTAGTAGATGAAGAGTTATTGAATTGATATTAATGTAAAGAAGTTAGTGGGTTTATCATAAGTTATTTTAGGTTATGTATTAGTTTATAAATGGGGAACACACTATTGAGGTTACAAATTTGATATTAAATTAGTGATTTTGACATTAAACTTTTCAACAAATTTGATATTAAATTAGTGATTTTGACATTAAACTTTTGAAAAGATATTTATAATCTCAAAATTGAGCATTTATCATTTTTTATCCTAAATTTTAAAATTAACAATTTTAATACCATGCAAGGGGAGCTGTCTCAAGTCCCCTTTTTTTAACAAAAAATTGTGATTGAACACTATAACCTAATTGGGAATGTGAACCCAAGGGATTTTTTATTTTTAATTTTTTTTAGCTTGAATACTATAACTCAATTGAGAATGTGAACCCTAGGAGTTTTTAATTTTTAATTTGTTTTCAATTTGAATACTATAATCCAATTGGAAAGATGAACCGTAAGAGTTTTCAGTTTTTAATTTATTTTTTAGCTTGAACACTATAACCAAATTAGGAAGATGAACCCTAGACTAAAATAAAAAAATATTAACTTTGGGACTAAAAATGTTTTTTTTCTAGGTTTAATATCCAAAATGTTAAAAAAAACAAGTTTAGTATCCAAAATACATTTTTCTCATTTATAAATACATTAGGACAAAAATAAAAAAGACACTCTAAATTAAGAGAAACAGCATATTAACATCTCTTTTTTCAAAAATAAAATAAATAGGCATCTCATGATTTTATGTCGAAAATATCTTTAAATTCAACGATGTAACTTCTTCCAAGTGTAGAAATTAACAACTATTACATGTTGTAAAAGTTGCATGTTAGTTTCTACATGCTCGATCATGATTAAATTATATTCATTTGAAATGTAATGAGTGTCAAAGAGTCTACAGATTTGTTTTGCTCGTTGAAATATTATTTTAACCAAGTTATCACTAAAAAGCAAAATCAAAATGATATAAAATCAGTATAGTAGAAGCTAGCAATTAACTTCTATATATTGATCATGATCAAATAATATTCATTTAAAATATAATGAGTAAATAATATTCATTTAAAATATAATGAGTATCATGAAGCTCTCATTATTTATTTTGATCGATGAAATATTATTTTAAGTTTTAACTAAATTATCATTTAGAAAAGCAAAATCAAAATATATAAAATCAATATTATAGAACCTAATTGTAGGGATGAAAATGGGTCCGGTTCGGATAGGATTCTATATCCTTTGTATCCATACCCATCGGGTATTGGATATCCATCCCCATATCCATACCATTAAAGAATCGGATATCTTCTATACTAATAAAATTTCTTATTCCTATACGACTATTATCATTCAACAAAATCATATTAGAATTAATATCATATTAATAAAAGATATATATAGTTAAAAAATAGATTAAACATCTATATAATCTACTTTTAACATCAACAAAAATAAATAATAGATTTAGAATTTTCTTATATATATATATAATATATATATATATATATATATATATATATATATATATATATATATAAAATTTAATATGTATGTTGCCCTCGTAACGACTCCTCTCCCACTTGAGTCAGCCATGAGCATGAGGTAGCACTACACTCTCCTCTTAGCCATGCCCTAGTGCTGTATGTTTTAGATTCGGTAAGGGAGCATTGTTCCGACGAAATTCATATAAGAGTTCATTGTTTGGGGTTAGGCTGTATGTTGGCGAATCAATTGTGATGTTGTGTAAATAATTCTATTAATGAATCTGGATTACAAGCATACTATGTTATGGATTTTCTTGGCTGTTGAGATTTGATATATGGTTGTTGACGCTGTTGATTTGGTTTTTATAGAGCTGTGTTTGGTTTATGTGCTAGCTGTTGGTTCTTGAATGACTATAGAGGGGGGGTGAATGTAGCCAGACACTAAAAACTCTTTCTTTTTAAACTTCTCTGCACTTATATTAGCAGCAGCGGAAACAATATAAGTATAAATGTAGAAACAGATTAACCAAAGAACAGAGCACGCAAACCAGTCGCTAACACGAGGATGTACAAGGTTCGGGAATAACTTGCCCCTACTCCTTGGCATGCCCGTGAGGTGGGCGATCCCTTGATCGTCGGCAGATCAAGCCCCGGTGAACCCCTGATAGTAATAGCCTCCTTCTCGATGGAGAAACCTCTCCACAATCGCCTCAGTAAGATAGAAGTTAAGCTCACGAGACAACAAGAAGGAAACTCTCAAAGATCTAACAGAAACGCTCAAGATAGAAGTTACACAAGGAACACAACACAACAGCGAAACCCACAGCCACAACACTTGCTTGTTTTCATGTCTGTTCCCTTACTCCTCTACATCTCCGCTTCTTCTTCTTAAGCTCCTGCTCACCATCGCCAGCTCCATCAGCACCCACTGAGCCACAACCTGACCCACTGACTCCACTGAGCACTCAGTCCACTGAAGACCTCTTCAGCTGAGCCTCCATCAGTCGCCAGCCGCTCTAGGAAGCCGTTGAAACCTGGAAACAGAAAACAACCAAACCTGACGAGGAGAAAGTCTCTAGTTGACCTCCTCATTTGTTTGGGTCATCCTCCATTACCTGCACACTTAGCAGACACTTAGCAAAGCATATCAAACAATATCAGCAAGGTAGCAGAGAAAACACAGAGAAAAATAGACGCGATTAGAGCGTCTGACAGCGATTTAAAATTAAAGTTCAGGCACTGATCGGTCACCAGACCGATCAGTGAAAGCCCTGAATGATCAGGCTCCAGCCTGATCGGTCCACAGTGAGAAAACTGGGATCGCGAAGAAAACTGGGATCGTGGACTTCTTGTGATCGGTCACTCACAGATCGTGGATCGGTCACCGGACTGATCCAACACTTGCTGCAGCTTTCCCCAGCTCCCGCAGGCCAAAACCCCTGATCGGTCACCTGACCGATCAGGTTATGCCCTGATCGATCTGGTGACAGATCAGGAGCCATCCTGATCGGTCAAGGTGAGGAAACTCCGACATTTTGATCGGTCACACTGATCGATCAAGGTCTCCTCTCAAAGCTACTGACCTCTTCTCTGATCGTTCACTAGAACGATCAGAAGCCAAAAAGAAACCTTTCTGTTCTCTGCCTGATCGGTCACCAGACCGATCAGACTTCTCTGGATCGGTCACCAGACCGATCCCCAACAGGGAGTTCGTGCCAACTCCCTGATCGGTCTCCAGACCGATCCAGCTTCGACCAACTCAACCCTAAGTCAAGATCGAACAGCCTCCCTAGCATTCTCTGACTCATTCTGGTTAGCCGGACCAAGACTCCGTGCCCAGCTTCACTCACCGAGACTTCATTCAACCTAGCTTCACTCGCTAGGACCTGGCTTCACTCACCAGGGTTTCGATCACCTAGCTTCACTCGCTAGGACCCGACTTCACTCACCGGGATTTCAGGACTCGGCTTCACTCACCGGGGTTTCCTTCACCTGGCTTCACTCACCAGGACCTGGTTTCACTCACCGGGATTTCAATCACCTGGCTTCACTCACCAGGACCTGGCTTCACTTACCGGGATTTCAGTCACCTGACTTCACTCACCAGGACCCGGCTTCACTCACCGGGATTTCAGTCACCTGACTTCACTCACCAGGACCCGGCTTCACTCACCGGGATTTCAGTCACCTGGCTTCACTCACCAGGACCCGGCTTCACTCACCGGGATTTCAGTCACCTGGCTTCACACACCAGGACCCGATTTCACTCACCGGGGTTTCATGCTCAGTCCACGACCAGGACTTAATCTGAATTCACTCAACCAAACTTAAATCGGTGTCAACACTAAAACAATAATCGGGCCAGACTGCATCAACACTGGCATCAGGTGATTTACCACTTATTTAGAATTTGTTGTATGTTGCCAATTGGAAATGATAACTTGGCTGTGGGATTTCGATTGGTGGTGATTTAATGGTGAGTTGGTTACAGAACGTGAGGTTTAGTTCTTATGTGTTTCTTGTGGTGTGAGCCATATTTAGGTTGTATGTTCGTTGGAGGTGCTTCTTGAATAGGGCTAAACTTGATTGAGTGCCATGAGGTTGGAGTTAAACATGTGTTTGATCAGATGGGTTGCTATATATGCTATGTTTGGAGTTTGTTCTGGTGATAGTGATGAAGCAGTGAGCTTCATTAGGTTGCTATCGGAAGTAGTTTAGTTTAGGGCGAGCTATCAATTTGGGATGATGTTGTTTCCAAATGTTAGCCATGAGCTTGAGTTTGAGATGGGTTTTGTTTTCGGTTAGGCTTAGACTAAATCTAAAATGAACTTAATCATGATAAATCATTTAATTAGAAGTTAATTATTTAAATTAGATTAATTCAATGATTATGATAATTAGAATTAATCCAAATTTGGGTTAGTAGTGATTAGCTAGTTACTTGTGTAAGTAGCTAAACTTATGTTTTTTGTTACAAGACCCTGATTGGACACAGATTAGCTGGATGGGAGGTTCGTTCCAATATTATACATGTCATTTATGAGGCGGATACCTTCTGACTTATTTCTGTAAATATTGGTAGATTTCTATGCCTGGTTTCTTTTATGGATGATAGTAGGATTTAATTTACCTTTATCTGCCTTTTGTTTATCATGCTTGATACTTAATTCTTGATCCTTTGACATACTCAAAGTTTATTTTCAATACAGTCTCTATGTTTGATACTCTTATTCTGTTAGAGTACGTGTGCATAGGAATATTTGCATGTCATATACTTGACATTTGTTGATACCTATCATTATTGCATGCCTAGTAGGTTATTTGTGGGTTCTGATTTATGTTTTAGACTTGTGCATGTCATGTTGAGGTTGCTTTAATAGGTGTTGCGTGTGTTAGAGTCATGCAACATCTTTGGATTATTGTATAACTGGCGATCCTTGGCTCCTTTGTGTTTGAGACGGATCGTCAGTCATATCAGGATCTACACACATTATCACTCATGGGTTAGTGGTACTATTAGAAGGGTGTATGCAATTGTCATGTCAAGGCTCCGTTCGGCCGCTCATGGGTAGTGGTATCCGCATCGTGGTAGTAGACAGGGATCCCTCCTCTTTCCCATGGTACGAAGAGATAAGAGCAGTGCTCCTCCCATATGATTTGGGGTAGGATGGGTGTGTCCTCCGCTAACATCCTATCTACTCGGTTACTCAGGAGCAGTGATGACAGAGTGTGTATAATTATTAATTATCATAGTCCTACCCACTCGACCTCACTCATGACTGGTGACGGTGGCTAACTGGCATCAGGGGTGATCATGTAATTGTATCATATGTGATCCGGGCGAGCGGTTTTTTATCGGGATGAGCGCCCGGTCGGAGAAAACCCGGTTCAACCCGGCTCAAGGATAACAAAGGCCGGGGCGGGCGGAAGCTCAAGTCAGAATCAAGTTCACCCTGGGCCATGCTCTCGAAGCCGACCTCCCGAGGCCGAGCGATAGAATCCGAGCTCTCGAGGCCGACCTCCCGAGGTCAAACGATAGAAGCTGAGCTCTCGAGGTTCGCGATCGAGGCCGAGCTCTCGAGGCCGACCTCCCGAGGTCGAGCGATAGAAGCCGAGCTCTCGAGGCCGACCTCCCGAGGTCAAACGATAGAAGCTGAGCTCTCGAGGCTGACCTCCCGAGGTCGAGCGATCGAGGCCGAGCTCTCGAGGCCGACCTCCCGAGGTCAAACGATAGAAGCCGAGCTCTCGAGGCCGACCTCCCGAGGTCAAACGATAGAAGCTGAGCTCTCGAGGCCGACCTCCCGAGGTCGAGCGATAGAAGCCGAGCTCTCGAGGTCGACCTCCCGAGGTCAAACGATAGAAGCTGAGCTCTCGAGGCTGACCTCCCGAGGTCGAGCGATCGAGGCCGAGCTCTCGAGGCCGACCTCCCGAGGTCGAGCGATAGAAGCCGAGCTCCCGGGGCTGACCTCCCGAGATCAAACGATCGAGGCCGAGCTCCTGAAGTTGAGCTCTCGAGGCCGAGTTCTCGAGATCACGCTCTCGAGGCCGAACGATCGAGGTCGAGTTCTTAAGTATCATCCCTCGAAGGGCCCCGTCAAAACTCTCCGTTAAGAGACGTCGTCATCATCTGACGTGGCCACCCAACGTTAATTAGGGGTAGGATCACAGGATGGCAGACTGCTATGTCAGTCTCACATCGTCATTTACTCAGCTTAATCCCTGACTAATCTTTAGTGAGATGTGACATCCCGCACGAGTGAGACCTTTCTCCTTCCCCTATATAAACCCCCCTTGGGCTCCAAAAAAGAGGATCGCTGTTCATTCACAACCACTCCACTGCATTAAGAGCTCTGTTTAGGTCCGACCTCCCAGGCAATAGTAGACCGAGTCAGCTTGGTTAGACAGTCATTCGGAGGAGAACCGATCTTCACTTGTCGACAGGATCAAATTTGTGATCCGGGCGAGCGGTTTTTTATCGGGAAGAGCGCCCGGTCGGAGAAAACCCGGTTCAACCCGGCTCAAGGATAACAAAGGCCGGGGCGGGCGGAAGCTCAAGTCAGAATCAAGTTCACCCTGGGCCATGCTCTCGAGGCCAACCTCCCGAGGCCGAGCGATAGAAGCCGTGCTCTCGAGGCCGACCTCCCGAGGTCAAATGATAGAAGCTGAGCTCTCGAGGCTGACCTCCCGAGGTCGAGCGATCGAGGCCGAGCTCTCGAGGCCGACCTCCCGAGGTCGAGCGATAGAAGCCGAGCTCTCGAGGCCGACCTCCCGAGGTCAAACGATAGAGAGCTCTCGAGGCCGACCTCGGGAGGTCGAGCGATAGAAGCCGAGCTCTCGAGGCCGACCTCGGGAGGTCGAGCGATAGAAGCCGAGCTCTCGAGGCCGACCTCCCGAGGTCAAACGATAGAAGCCGAGCTCTCGAGGCCGACCTCCCGAGGTCAAACGATAAAAGCTGAGCTCTCGAGGCCGACCTCCCGAGGTCGAGCGATAGAAGCCGAGCTCTCGAGGCCGACCTCCCGAGGTCAAACGATAGAAGCTGAGCTCTCGAGGCTGACCTCCCGAGGTCGAGCGATCGAGGCCGAGCTCTCGAGGCCGACCTCCCGAGGTCGAGCGATAGAAGCCGAGCTCCCGGGGCTGACCTCCCGAGATCAAACGATCGAGGCCGAGCTCCTGAAGTTGAGCTCTCGAGGCCGAGTTCTCGAGATCACGCTCTCGAGGCCGAACGATCGAGGTCGAGTTCTTAAGTCTCATCCCTCGAAGGGCCCCGTCAAAACTCTCCGTTAAGAGACGTCGTCATCATCTGACGTGGCCACCCAACGTTAATTAGGGGTAGGATCACAGGATGGCAGACAGCTATGTCAGTCTCACATCGCCATTTACTCAGCTTAATCCCTGACTAATCTTTAATGAGATGTGACATCCCGCACGAGTGAGACCTTTCTCCTTCCCCTATATAAACCCCCCTTGGGCTCCAAAAAAGAGGATCGCTGTTCATTCACAACCACTCCACTGCATTAAGAGCTATGTTTAGGTCCGACCTCCCAGGCTACAGTAGACCGAGTCAGCTTGGTTAGACCGAGTCATTCGGAGGAGAACCGATCTTCGCTTGTCGACAGGATCAATATGCATGATTGCATGGATTGCATTTGTTTATGTTTGCTGCATTTGTTTAAGCTATGATTGTTGGTTTGGTGACCATTCAGATTCGGGGATTTATGACTTTCATACCTCAGGTTTGGTGACCATTCAGATTCGGGGATTTATGACTTTCATACCTCACAGGTGTGTTTGATATAGGTATGTTCTGGCATGTAGGTTTTTGATCATGTATTCTGATTTTTCGTATGAGACTCTATCTGCTTACTTCTGTATTGCTTTGTGTAACTTTTTTACAATAATACATATTTATTTATTTATATACCCGTGGATTTTCCTGAACTCATAATCATTTGTTTGTTTTTTTTCTTTTTCAGAATGACACTGCCAGGAGAGCCCAACAGCCAATTTCGCTTACCTCATAGTAGTTTCGTTTTGTTCTATATTTTCCTTTGGTTATGATTAGGATGTACTTTTATTTTATATATGTTTTATAGACCGTGCATATTATGGATTTATGTATTTGCGTTGTCAGTCTGCCCAGAGGGTATTTCAATTTTGTTGTGATCACGATAGTATACTTTTTTATGGTATTGATGGAGATTTATTTTCTTTATTTACTTGTTATTTATTATATTGTTGGATGAGATATGTGTGGAGGTCATAGAGAATATATTATATATGTATAAGATTCATATTATTCCTTATACAGGGAAAATGTTGTCTGATTTTTGTCGACATGTAACTCCTCGGGACGTGACATTGCTAGTTCGTCGATACTTCCCTCTAGTGGGATCGAATGTCAGATCTTCCATTCGGATCGCAAGAAATTGTCATTCTTACCAAGTTGTTAACTTCTACATGATTGAATAATCAAATAATATAAAGATATTTTGGATAATTCATGTTAAATAAGACGTCCATTTAACTTAGTCCCAAATGAGATAACCATCTAAATTTTAATTGGAAATGCAATACCCATCTAATAATTTTACAAATGATAGACACCTTTGAATTGTAAATTGCTTCTCCCACCCTCTTGACAACGCGCACCCCCCTTTCACCCCTCTCTCTCCCCGCATCAAATGACACATGTGCCCCTCCCCTCATCATTCTCTCATTTAATTAAAAAAAATTAATTAAAAAAATTTAATTATGTTGCATGCCCCTCTCCCACCCCTCTTTTATTTAATTTTATTTTTTTAATTAAATTTTTTCATTATTTTTCATTAATACTTTTATATATATATATATTAATTTAATTATTTTTTTATTATTTTTTATTATTCTCAACCGAATGCAACATCTCGAGAGAGAGGAAGACGTGGAAAGGGGTCAAAGGTTTGCAATACTAAAATGACCTATGATTATTCCCCAATTCTATCCATCCATGATACTTATATTGAGAAATTACCTGTGCCTCTGCAGCGTTATATTTCTCACACTGTTGATGTTCAACCTGATGGTCATTGTGGATTCAGGGCAATAGCTGCACTAATTGAGTATGGTGAAGAAAGTTTGTTTCAAATACGATTCGAGCTTATGGAAGAGATTCAACAAAATATGGATCTATATGATCAACTTTATCCAGATCCAAATTTGGTAACTAATCTATTATTCTCATTGAATTGGTTCGAGCCGAGTGCCCCACAAATATTTTGGATGGATGCTATGCCTTTGGGAATTGTCATCGCATCAAGGTACAATCTTGTACTGCATACATTTGGTGAGAATGTTGGGAGTTGTTTTACTCACTTGCCATTAAGAACTCCTCCAGTTCCAAACCAAAAGCGTCGAGAAATTGCTATTGCTAATGTTGGTAATCACTTTGTACAAGTTTTCTTACATCCTCATTATCCTGTACCTCTCATTCCAACGTGGTGGTGGCAATATTCATTGTATGAAGCTAAAGGATGGGTCACTCGTTATAGGACACGTATTCATTTGTGTTACGAAGTAATGGGTATACCACCACCAAACGCGTCAGGTGCAGAATTTGGAGGCAATATTGACTAAAAATGTACTTTTAATGTATTTTTATGTTTTTTTTGTATTATTACATGTGTTCTTCATTTGAAAAAAAATGTTTGTTCTTAAGTTATGAATGTGTTCACTATTAATTGTTAGTATTTTTGTTAGTTTTAGATATATAAATTTTATTTTATTTTTATATTTTTAAAAAATTTTATAAATAATATCTCCTAAAATTTATAACTAAAATTAAGCAAAAGATTATAGACATATAATAAAATTATTCAAAAAAAATAAAACTGATAAAAAAACTAATTAATAAAAAAATAAAATCAATAAAAAAACCAAATTTAAAAAATAATAAATTAAAAAAATATAAGTATTATGAAAAAAGAAAATAAATAAAATTGATTAAAAATAAAACTAAATAAACAAAATAATTAAAATTTTTTAATTAATTTTTTTAATTAAACGAGAGAAGGAGGAGGGGAGGGGCACATGCGTCATTTGACGCGGAGAGAGAGAGAGGGGTGGAAGGGTGTGCGCGTTATTAGAGGGATGGGAAAAGCAGCTCTCCTTTGAATTTTACCTCAACAAACTATTTGTTCATCATTCCAAGCGACATATCAGGATTTCACAGCAGTTAATGTTGTTTGCCGGAGGTTCAGCTGATAGGAAGGAGGCTTCACTCCTTTTCAGAAAAGGAGATCTGAATCTTGCAGAATGAAGACGAAAATTTTAAGCACTGTACATGAAAACATAGTAAGATAAACAGCAGATGAACACTTTTGGGGCACTTGTGATGCATTTTTAGGAATTTAGAGAGATCAGCCAGCAAGATCGCATTGCTTTGGGAACTTGATTTGATCAAGTCGCAGTTGGCATCCCTGATCTATCCAACCTACCTGAACCAGGGTAAGCTTTGTTTGATAGCTTGGCATGCAGAAAGGAGGACGACCTGTGCCCCAGCAGCCCTTCCGGACTCCGGCGGTCCGGCCTCTGCTTCGGCGCGCTGTGCGATCGCGCCTTAGCCCTTGACGACTCGGTGTTCGCCATGTAGTTCGGGTATCCCGAGTAGCCACCGAAAAGGCTCCCGGAGAACTCACTTTTGGAGGGAGTGAAGGCGCCTCTGCTCGAGCTCCCGGGCCTCGACGAGGTGAGGTAGAAGTAAGGACTCTCGCCGTAGCCGCCCATCTCGAAGGGGGATCTCAGATAACCCAGAGATTGCTGCATTTCGACTATATGTTGAGCCGCCGTGGATTCCTCGGAGGGCGACTCCGGCAATGTGAGGAAGCTGTGGCTGTTGGGGTCTGAGTTCAGGGTGGAGCACGAGGAGTGGTTGCGGGCGTGGCGCCTCTTGCAATGGAATTGCGGCTTCCCTTGGTCTACTTCCAAGATCTTGGCATTCTTCTCGTCGTCCATGGGAGCACTGGCACAGCCGGAACCCCGGCCGTCCCAGCATCGCTCCTCCATCCACCGTTCCGACCAGTTCGATCCACCAGAGTTGGTCGAATAGGAAGTCCTCTGCAAATGAGACAGACCCCGATCTCAATCAATACGCACGAACAATCGTAAGCAGAGAGAGAGAGAAAGAGAGCTTACGACATGGTAGCTGGGGGCTTTCTCGAACCTGCACCGCTCCGATCTGAGGACGCGGCACGCCCGGGCTTTGGCTTGGACCCTCACTAGAGCCTGCATACAGCGCAGGGTCTCCGCCGCTTGCTTCCTGACGATATTGCCTCTGACCAGCGCCTGTAGCTTCACGAGCCCTCTCAGTGCTTTCAACGCCCTCCTCGCCTTCCACAACACCCAACATACCGAGTTACAAACACAGTATTCACCTCGACAACTAGTTGTGGAACGAGAAGAAAACAAGATCGAGGAAATTCTGATCTTACACCCCACCAGATTGTCCTAATTGTGGTCCGAGAGATCCAGCGTAGGCTAGCAAGTAGCAACCGCTGTGGTACAATTGGACACGAGAAAGAAGAAAGGCCAAAGAGGAGGATCCGGACAAAATATAGCATTGAAAAGGAAGGAAGGTACAAGGCTGGGAACAGAGAGGGTAACAATGAAGGTCTTCGTCCGAGGCAGGATGGGGGACAGTCGAAAGCGACGGCAGAGGGGATGCGGCAAATTTGAGGTGACCGGCCAGGACACTCCGCGCCAGGGGATGAGTCGCTCACCCACCGATGCTTTGCCCGCCGGATAAAGTGGCTTAGTGGAAGACAACTACTCGATTGAAGGACCGGCCGGGGGGAAAGGAGTTCGGGATGAGGCAGAAACAAAAGACGACTAATTTGTTGTCTAATTTTGAGCTCCAAAACTTAGATTTTTGACTGCGATTTTAGGATTTTTCACTTGTCGACTGAATTGGGGAAGACGAGGAAGTGAGACTCACCAAGTAACCACGGAAAGCGGCCTGGATCATGATCGCCGCGGTTTCCTCCCGATTACGGGCTGCGGCAGAGGAAGACACTACGGCGGGGGCCCTTCCGGCGCTGGTCAGACGGACGACGGCCGCCGCAGCCTGCGCGGCGGCCACGGCAGCCTCCGCCACCGCGGCGGTGGCCGCCGCGACGGCAATCGCGCGCTGGCTCTGCTTCTCCCGGTCGTCCTCCCCGGCCGCCGACGGGGCGAAAGCCTCCCGGCACGACCCCTTCCGTTCCTCCACGGCCACCGCGGCAGCCGCCTGCTCTCCCCTCCGCGGCATCCCGCAACCCCAGCTCTGCTTCTCCTTTGCCCGCGAAGCCACGTCAGTAGCAGGCTTCTTCTTCTTCCCTCCGAAGAGACCGCGGAGGCACCGCGTGGCCCTCCCCATTGGCACGGGCACCCCACTCCACCGCCTGGCCTTCCGCACGCGTTAAATAAGGAGGCCGTTTCCTTTTTGCTTATATAGGGATATTTGTAGCGAATAAAGATAAAAGAAGCAAAATAAGAGAAGAGCGGGAAAGTAAATCCAAAAAGGAACGAACCAACGACACTACACCACACACTCATACTCCTGGAGTGCTCTCTCGTCAAAATGTCTTAGTCCAAATGGTAAAGCATTGAGACATTGTTGCCTGAGATTTCGGGTTTGAGTCCTCTTAGTGACTAATATTTATTGACTGAGATATTATTGTCAATAATATGTGAGATATTATTCTAATAATTATGTTCTTATCAATCAGTGGTACTATACCTCCAGAAATCCCGGAAGGGGGTTTCTGATAAAGGGGGTCGTTTCGGCGGTGGGATTGGTCACTATAAAAAGTTTACCCATTACATTTGATGCCACGGGCTGGATCAGCTAGTGAGGTACTCGTCGCTTGCATCGGAGGGCGTGGGTTCGAGGGTTGACGGTATGCGCGGGGGGTAAAACCTCGGCTGCTGTTTAAAAAAAATCCCTCGAGCCTGGGTGCCTCACCTGCCCAGCATTCACCGTGATTTACTCCCTCTGGACACTTGTGGGGCAGAGACCAGGGTGGCGGATCCACCTTTTTTGCATCCTGGAGTGCTCTCTCCCCGCTCGCTCCCTTTTCTTCTTTCGATCTCCAAGCCATAATTGCTTCCGTCGTTCGATTTAGGAAGGTAACCCAGTCGAGTCGGGTTAAATTTTATAATATTCAAATTTATTTGATAACATAATCGAGTCGAGTGAGATCGAGTTATCAATTCGAGTTTATTTAATTACTTGTAATTTTTACATTATAATCTTGTTTGGTTGGTTATTGATATTGATAATATAAATTTATTTTAAAATTTTATTTTGTTAATTTTATATATTGATAGAGTTGTATTGATAAATATTGTCCACGAACATTAGTTGAACACATTTGTTCAAATTCGTCTTGTCTAGTTTAGTAAATTATTTAAGCTTATTTATTTAATTAATTTTATATATATTGAATGAACTTAAATAAGTTTTTATCAAATCGAACACTAAACTTATTCGTGAATATTTAGCTCATTTACAATCCTAGTTCGATTGATCGAAACTCGAAGTCCTACAGATCAACATGCATGCGCCGACTCAACCCCTTTAGCTCTTAATTGAGTAAAAAGGCTCACGAGAGAGTGGGTGAGAGAGAATAAGAGCAAACAACGCAGAGAGAAGAACAGGGCTCTATCCGAGAAAAAAAAAATCATACATACACCTACCATCATCGGATCTCATATAGCCGACACAAGAAAATATCCACATGGACTATCACACTAACCACGTAAGCTACCGTACATGCCACGTATTCTACTACTACATGAGTAGTGAGCTAGGAGTCGTATGTTTTTTGAACCAGACAGTAGACAAATTGAACCTGGGATGACCGGCCCAATCCCACGGAAGTTTCCCACCGGTCACCAAGGTAAATCGGGAAGCGCTCGCGGTGGCAATCTAGAAGCCCAGCGTCCCAGAGTTCGCGCTCCATTTAGAAGAAAATTTCTTACAAAATGTGTCGTAACTGGGGATCGAACTGCGGATGCGAGCTAGGAGTCGTATGAGACATAGAGGAGACAACAAATGTAACATAGTCTGCCCGTTCGCCAAGTGTCGCCCTCGGCTTCAACTATCTCCCTAGGGACGGTTGTAGACAACAGGATACAACGGCTGCGGGTGTCAAAAGTAACCGGAAGTTGAGATCCAAGAGGATCGATTTAGTAAGGATTCCCCTTTGTAGGGAAGTACTGGTTGTGTCCGATCGGGATCAAGAGATAAGGGACGCAGGGTGACGGTGGAGCCACTTCACCCGGACAGATGATACATATATCACTCCTTTAGTTCAGCAACAGTTGAGAAAGATGCAGCTCTCGGTAAAAGAGATTTATTAGAAAATAAGACTTAATCAATATTTTCTATATGACATAATAATTTCTTATTAATATGTCTTTAGAATTGGTATTTAGAATTAGTTAATTTAGAATTGGTCAATTGAATAAGTCCTCATAGACATTAATATATTGTATTCTTCATTGCACATCAAGAACAAGATTCATTATTGGGTTTATATCTCTTTCTTCTTCTATCTCTTTCTTCTTCTCATATGTCTAAATTTCCTTTAGAAATAATTCATTCTGATGTTTGGGGTCCTGCTCCTGTTTTGTCAAATCAAGGTTTTCTTCTATGTCATTTTTGTTGATGATTTTAGTAGGTTTACCTGGGTTTTTCTCATGAAACGAAAATCTGATCTTTTTAATATATTTTGTCAATTTCAAAGGCACGTGGAACGTTACTTTGATCGTAAAATTCTTTCTCTCCACTCTGACTGGGGTGGAGAATATCAAACACTTCATCGGCATCTGGACTCTTCTGGCATCCTTCATCGAGTCTCGTGTCCTCATACTCCTGAACAAAATGGCTCTGCAGAAAGGAAACATCGTCATATAATTGAAACTGCTTTAGCTCTTCTCAATCATGCATCAGTTCCACTTAAATTTTGGGATGACGCGGTTCAAACTGCAGTTTATCTTATTAATCGTCTGCCTACTCCATTACTTCAACATAAATGTCCCATGGAAAAACTCTTCAATCAAACTCCTAACTACACCTTTTTACGTATCTTTGGTTGCGCATGTTATCCTTGGCTACGACCTTACTCTAAACATAAACTAAATCCTCGTTCTCAACAATATGTTTTCCTTGGTTATAGTAATTTGCACCATGGCTACCGTTGTCTATATATTTCAACAGGGCGTATATATATATCTCGGCATGTTATTTTTTATGAGTTTTTATTTCCTTTTACAGCCACAACAAGACCTCCATCTTCAGGGAGTAGTGGAACTTTTTTGATGCCACCTAATATCACATCTGAATTCTCTCAGATTGCTCATCCAATCAGACACACTAAAGATACTGAAGGTAATGACATCCTTGGTCATGCTCTGGAGCCTTCTGCACATTCTCCTAGGTCATCAAAATCTCCCCAAGTGACTACTCCATTAAGAGCTAGGCGCACTAATAATTTCGGAAGAGATAATGCTTTAGAACCTATTTCGTGCCCAATCTTTGAAGCATCTCCAGCTACAGACAATATGCTCCCTAACTCTGAATCATCGAACAATACAAGTCCTTCATCAGAATCCCCTTGTCTACCTACTTGTTCGTGACCATCAGCAAGTGATGATACTCCTCGTCGTGTGCTTCCGTTAAGTGACATATATGCACGATGCCCACCAATAGCTACTCGACATCCTCTTCCTCGTGCTTTGGTGGTCGTCTCAAAATCTATTGAGCCAACTTGTTTTACACAAGCAAACAAGGATCCGAATTGGCGTAGTGCGATGACTGCAGAATTTGATGCACTGCTTCGCAATGCAACATGGACCCTAGTTCCGCGCACTCCCTCCATGAATGTTGTGGGCTCTAAATGGATTTTTCGTCTTAAGCATCGAGCTGATGGTTCTCTTGAACGATATAAAGCTCGACTTGTTGCCAAAGGGTTTAGTCAACAACCAGGTATTGACTTCAATGATACTTTTAGCCCAGTTATCAAAATTACATCTGTTAGATTATTATTATCAATAGCTGTGAGTTCTAATTGGTCTATTCGACAATTAGACGTTTCTAATGCATTTCTTCATGGTAATCTTGAGGAAACAATGTTTATGGAGCAACCATCTGGATTTATTCATCCGCAATTCCCATCTCATGTCTGTCACCTCAAGAAATCCATATATGGTCTTCGGTAAGCGCCTCGTGCATGGTTTCATCGATTATCTAACTGGTTACAGACTCAAGGATTTTCTGGATCTAAGACTGACTCCTCTCTATTCTACAGACATAATGCTGATTCTATGATATTCTTTCTTATTTACGTTGATGACATTCTATTAACTGGTAATGATGAAAAGGGCATCGCAAATCTATTAACTCTTCTCAATCAAGAATTTCCTATTCGGGATTTAGGAAATGCTCGTTTCTTTCTTGGTATTGAACTTATTCGACATGATGAAGGTTATATCCTTTCTCAAAGCAAATATATTACTGGGCTTCTTCAAAGAGCAAAAATGGATGGGGCACGTCCGATTTCTACACTAATTACTACAGATAACGTCTCTATTACTTCTTCCTCTTCGGTGATGTCTGATCCCCAGGTTTATCGAAGTATTGTTGGTGCTTTACAGTATGTTACTATCACACATCCTGATATTACGTTTGCAGTAAATCGTGCCTGTCAGTTCATGCATGCTCCCACTGAACAAAATTGGGAAAGTGTGAAAAGAATACTTCGCTATCTTAAAGGCACTATTCTACATGATCTTCTTTTATATAATCACTCATATCGAGATTTACATGCCTATAGCGATGCGGATTGAGCGAGTTCTCCTGAAGATAGACGCTCTACTAGTGGATATGCAATATTTCTTGGACGAAATCTTATCTCTTGGAATTCGAAAAAGCAACCTACATTATCACGTTCAAGCACTGAAGCTGAATATAAAACTATAGTCAATGCAACGGCAGAAATTATTTGGCTTCAATCTCTTCTTTCTGAACTTCATCTTGCATCAAAAATTGCACCAAAAATTTGGTGTGACAATATTGGAGCAACATATCTTACAGCAAATCCAGTATTTCATGCTCGCACAAAACATGTGGAAATTGATTTTCATTTTGTTCGCGAACGCGTTGCAGCTAAACAGTTATCTGTCTCCTATATTTCTGCTGAAGATCAAATCGTTGATATATTTACTAAGCCATTATCCATGCAACGTTTTACCAAGCAGCCAAGCAAACTCAACGTCAGAGATCTCCCGTTGAATTTGTCGGGGGGTAAAAGAGATTTACAAGATTCATTATTGGGTTTATATCTCTTTCTTTTTCTGTCTCTTTCTTCTTCTAATACTGGGTTGTATCCGATCTGGCCCCCACGGGCTGGATCGGATGGTAAGGCGCCTGGCCGATTTGGTCGAGGTCACAGGTTCGAGGGTCGCTAGTTGCGCACGGGGATAAAACCCTGGTCTGCTGGCATTAATTCCCTCGACCCCAGGCGCCTCACTACACCAGTGATAACCATGATTTACCTCCTCCGTGTTGGTCCTGGGGCGGGCTGGCGGGGACGCTGAGGGTGAGCGTTTCGCCTTTTTGGTGGGTTGTATCCGATCTGAGCATGCAGATAACCATAAATCAGAAATGCATACAATAGTTTTTGTAGCAAAGAATACCCAGCGTGATGCTTCTGATACTAAGGTCCCAAACGCAATGACACAATGAATAGCTAAAAGAAACTACTGCTTTGAAAGAAGAGATCGTGGGCACTGAGAACTCTATCTTCATTAATTCACACAATTGTCAAATGTTTGATGTCTGACAATCAGAAAGAGCCGAGCCGAGTCCAGCCAAGCAACAAAGAAGAAAAGCACCTGCACTTAGAAGGTTTCTCCTGTCGGAAGGGCAAGGTAAAAGGACCAAAATCTAAGTCGGGAAAGTAAACCATATCATACCTGCACTTACTCACTTTGATGAGTTTATCGTGTTGAAAATGATGATGAAGATGTATGTTGCAGTTGCCTTTGTAAAAGATTGTACACCAGTTACAACACCACAAGAAAATGCTGACAAACAGATAGCAGTCACTACTTCAATGCGGTAATGCATCCAAGTCAGTTCTTCCGTGGGGCAGGTATATGCTAATTTTCAGCTGAAAGTGATATATAAGCTTCAATTCTTTTCTTTGGTTGTCAGGTTGGAGATAATAAGTTCGAAGTTGGAAATTTTGTTAATTATGTATGTCAAAAATAAACATGTAAATTAGTTCCTCTCGAATCTTAACTGTAGAAAAATAGTTTAAGATGCTGTGCTGGGGATTTTTCTTCCATTATCCGTGAGTTGAGTTTGCCTAGCTCCAATAGAACTTTTTATGATTTAACTTGTTTGTCTGGCTGTTGCTGAAGAAGATGGTGCAGGCCTCACTTCCAGCCAGCAGTCCTCCCTACCATGCATCTTGTTGATGTTTGTTCTTCAGCGAGGTGCTTCCAACCAAGAGTGATATATATGCTCCACACCCATGGACCACGGCCCATCCCCCTACGTACGCAGCCTGCAATACGACCCAAATTCCATGTCGCCTTGCAAGCTCATTGCCCATGGCCAACCCTACCAAACCCAGTCTGATCTAAGTTCGCTGATGAAACGGCAAAATTTCCATGGGGAAGGAATCAGAAATTTCATATCGAGAAAGGTAAAAGGTACGTGTTCACGTTAGTGAGGGGAGGTGGCCATATCGTTGCCTTTCATTCACCCCTTATTCTTATACCTCATGCATCTCTTATCTCTTTGGCTCCCTCCCTACTTGGATAGTAGATTATCATACGAGAAGAGATGAAATCTCCGGAGAAATAATCTCTTATGGATGAGAAAATGATTTAAACGATGTGAATGACAATTTAATCCCATATTGAGAGATTTGGACAATATGACCTATTTATATTAAATTTCGAGCTTATTAAAAAATCTCCTCCCTCAAACAAAATATATCGAATAATCATTTCGTCAATTAGTAAATAACTTCCTTTATATTTAAAATATAGACCTCCTACCAAATTTGTTTCAATAAAATTATGTTTAACATAGGTCTCAATAGTACTAGTACACTCCACGTCCGACCGAATTTATTTTAAGAAAATTAAGTTTAATGAGGGCCATGAGTCATGAGCAATAGTGGACGAAAAGGAGAAGTCGATAAGCATGAAGAGGATGTGTGCGGCGAACGATTATAGACGGAGAAGAGAGTTTGGATAAAATTCTAAAACACGCATCTAAAATCATCTATTATTTTTCAGAAACCATGCACGTGAACAAACTATTCATTGCGTATGCAACTGCAGCAGCAGCATCCGATCTCGACTCAATACAAAGTCAAATATCTTTACTTCTCCAGCCCGTTTCGAATGGATCCCTGCCTTGTCTTGAACTCATCTTTATTCAAGTTGTGGATGCAGTTTCATCGGTGATCTCATGCACAGTGACACGGAAAAACTAAATTAATTAGTCTCCATCGCATCCCATGCACGGATCGTACCTGCCGCATGTGCTTCATCACCTGCTCCGTTATCTCCAGTCATCCCTGGTCCCATCAATCATGCACACTAATGTTTAACGACCCTAATTAACTGAAGAGAAAAAGAAGGAACTTTTATTGCACAGTTGTTGTTTTTTGAATAGCGGACGAAGTTACAACGTAAACTCAACGATGAAGGAGCATCCAATCTGCTAACTACTCCCTTGTTCGATTCAATAAAAACAGGAAAAAAAAAATGCATGAACAACAGGTTAACGATCGATGTTGCTACTTTTGGCTTGGCTCCGGAGCTGTCCAGTAGGTCTTCACGGCCAAGAGGATCTTCTCCCTCTTGAGCGGCCCGTCTTCGTGATCGATGATTCGACTCTCCCACCTCATGCCGTCGGCGATACTTTTCACCTTCACTAAGATGTCGACGTCGTCTCTCATGATCACTGCGCCTTCGGGCCTCAAGATCCTATCCATCTCCAATAAAATGTCCTCCATTTCACATCTGAAGAAGCAGGATCACGATTAATTTGATCAATCGATCGAGAACACTACAGAGCATTAAGCTATATATATCCTGCTTGAGGATGCCGTACCTTTCCTTGTAAAGGCTGAACACTGAATCGGCGTGGATGAGATCGTAAGTTCTTGGATAGGTAGACATCGCCTGGCACCTGGAATGAATCATGGTTAGTTACCTGAAGCAGTTAAGTAGTGTGCTTTTTGAACTCTGATACTCACCAATCTTGGTAGGTGCCGATCAGGCCGCGCTCGTAGATGGCTCCGAGGGTGTTGGCGACGGCGAGGGTTGGGACCGTGCTCATGACCCAAAGAGGATTGTCGATGAGGGCGGCGGCGAAGCCGCCCAGGTAGGCATTCATGTCGAGCAAATTGCGGTATCGACCCTGCTGGCCTAATTGGCTGACCACGGACTTGTAGTGCCCGACCCTCTTCTTCCATAGCTCGGTGTCTTGCGAGAACATTTCCGGCGTGATTCCTGGAAGAGTTCCGGTCGCGATCCTCGGCGGCACGGCTGTCAGCCTCTCCGGCCACTTCCTGAGCTCTCCGCCGGCGATCTGGCCGGCGTTGGCCACCTCGGGCAGGGGAGTTATGCAAGTTTCCATCTTGGTGTACCTGTCGCAATTGACGAATGATTGTGTGATGAAGAAATAGAGGAGGAGGAGGAGGAGGGAGGAGTACCAGGCGGTGTCTGGATTGTTGGATTGGCAGAACTGAGGCGAGTTGGTGAACTTGCAGGTGAGGTGGTTGATGGGCTTCTGCCAAATGGCGATGTCGTCTTTCTCTATGAGCTTGGTCCAGCAGAGACTCGCGGCGACGGCTTCTATAGCGGATTGCTCGGAGTTCAAGTCGGACTGCGTCCGGTTCCAGCCGAACCAGTGCTTCTTCCAGTTGATTGGCGGGCCGGAGAGGATCCAGTAGCCGCCGGGGCGGAGAATGCGGTCGATCTCCATCAAGTACTGCCCGTCTTTACGATCCAGGAATCGAAGTCAAGAAGATGAAGCAGAGAGGATGAGATGATGGAGAGTGAGTGCGAGTACCGTAGAGCTGCCATGGAATGAGGCACCGCGAGCAGTGGGCCATGTCGAAGGCCCTCGACGGGTAGGGGAGGCGGATGGAGGCGAGAACGCCGATGATGGCCGGAACCCCGCGCTCCAGCGCGAATTGGACCTGCGCCTCGTGCGAGTCCCGCGGCGCGAACGACATTGTTATCACGTTGCGGGAGAGAAGGTAAGCTCCCCAACTCGCCACCTGCAATTCCACAACGACTTTTGAACTAGATTTTCTAGGCTACTTCAAGCAAGAACCATCGATTATAAGAAACTAGAACGAAACGGAAGATCTAAGAGAAAAGCCCCTTTTTTGTTTGATCGATCAAAATCGGAACTTTTTTGATGGCCGGTGAAGTACTCACCCCGCAACCGGTATCGACGGCGGTCCTGATCGAACCGTCGCGAAGAGGGATGAGGCGATTGATGTCGTCAATATAGGCGTCGGCGCCGTTGGGGAACATGGTGCCGCCGCCGGGGAACCGGAACTTGTCGCCGTCGACATGGATCCAGTTTTGAACCGCCTTCTCGACCGTCAGCTCCTTGTGCGGAACGTTGGCGAACCACGCCATATCCCTGCTGGCCGGCCACGGGAAGGGGTTCTTGTACCCCGGCGGCGCCGGGATCAGGCACTTGAGCAGCTCGCCCTTCTCCGGGCAGTGCCGCTCGCGGTAGATTAGCCGGTCGCGGTCAAACCGCAGCGACCGGTCCCGGTCCTCGCACGGCGTGTACTCCGAGTACTTCACGTCGCACGCCGGGACCTCCCGCACGGCCACCGCCTCCGCCGCCGCCTGGTCGGCGCCATGGTGGACGGTGAAGTCGAGCGTGGCGGCGCCGGAGCCGTATATGGAGTCTAATCTGGCGGGGCTCCTTTCGCACGAGATTGCTCTGAGGACGGCGGAGGTTATGGAGGCGGTGGCGCCGCCGTGCTGCCAGATGCCCAAAAAGTAGGAGACGGAGCAGAGGAAGGTGAGGACGCTTAATTGGAAAAGTTTGGTGTGCTTCCAGTAGGGACGATAGGGCTTCCAGACGCTGGAGTAGGGGCTGCTGGCGCCGGCCATCGTCACCTTCACCAAAGGCGGCGCCTTTAGAAACAGGGGAAGAGACGGGCGATGGAAGGAGGAGGAGGAGCATCAAACTATTTATGGAGTCGGACGTATTGAACATGGAAGCTTGGTGTTGGAAGCATGTGACTGAGATTCCTGCATTATTATAATTTTTAATTAGAAAGATTTTTAAAATAATAATAATAATAATCTTTATCCAATTAAAATGGCCAAATATATAAAAAAATATAATTTTAATATGGTCAATTCTATTTCAAATATATATGATATTAAATATAGGAGATCAGTATTAATTAGGGTTAGGGTGGGACTGGGATAGTACTTTTGTGTGCTTATGGTGGTTTCTTGAATTAAATAATATTTTTCATCAAAGAAATAAATTAATATTTAGACAAATTTAACCAAACATTTTAGATAAATTTTTATTAAGGGGATTTAAAAATATTGCATCCCAACTAATGGTCACATATATTGTGGGTCCCGAGCATGGGCAAGATAAATCGATAACTTTCAATCGATTATTTTCTGATTATTATAGAATAATTTTTGCTAATTAAATTAAAAAATATAATATGTTGACCGTTGGATGAAGGATTATCCGTGCTTTTGAATTTACCTGATGGACAAATAGAGAGCGGAGGAACATTTTTGAAAATATTATATATAATATGAATATTTAAAAACTTTAGGGTGCATAATTTAATAACTTATCCCACTCTTATAATAACTTACATGACTCATCATCATTTTTATAATCTCACTATACGACTGGATTATTTTTTTTCAAAAAAAAAATCCAATTAATAGTTTAATTCTTGATCGATATATTGGGGGAAAAAAAGTTGTTGATGTAGAAGTATAAATTTATTGTAAGTTTGTGATACTACAAATTGTAATATTTCCACCGGTGTAGGAGCATGATTTGAATGTGACAAATGAGACTTTATTTCGATGATTTGTTTTAGAGGCAGTGCCTTCTCCTGATCTTTGCTTGTTTGCAAAGATGACTTGTTTTAAATTACTATGACTCTCGTAAGGGTTGACATAGTTAATATCTACATGAGTAGTTGATTAGTTGCTCCAATTGCTCTAATATTGAAAAATGTTAAGTTGAACATACCTCTATGCGAACTCAATAGTTTTGTAAAAATTCTAGCATCAGATGAGATAACGCGTGATTATCTTACTGAGTGACGAGAAAAGAAAATTAAGAAAAAAACAAGAAGAGAAACCGCTGAAAATAAAGAAAAAGAAATTATTAAGAATAAAGGATAATTTCTTAAACAGTTAAATAAGTATTTATATAGACTCTATGAAACCAAAAAAATATTAGACAAATTCAGAAAAGAAATAAATTTTAGAAAAGAAAATTTCATTATAGAAATTATAATAGAAAAAAATTAACACAACGACAAACGCTATCTCATAATTGTCTAACATATCAAAAATATCCTAAATAACATAAAAGTAAAAAATTATCAAAAATAATATAATGATGTTCGGAGGATCCAAAAAAAGAATTAAATAGTAGATTTTGTGTCTGAAATTTTATAACTGCGGATTTCCAATAACAAACGGCGCTTTAAATTTTGCATCGCGAACACTAACAGAATTTGATTCCAAATCCCAAATCCAAATTCTAATCTTTTCGCAATTGTGTATTACAACTTTACAATATAACAAGCAACAATTTTGATGGAAATGAGTTTCATAATCTTTATTGGAATGAATCCATTGGCTCATTTTCAACACATTCACCTCTTATACGTACGTCTTTTTCTTTCTATCGACGTCTTCACGTACGTTGTTTTGCAATGCTTGACGTTGAAATTGCGATAGACTTACAGTAGTATTAGCCACTCATTCAATTTCCTCGCGTTTTAAAAGCATCAAATTCTTTTCGAGAGAGATGACACCCAAAAAAACAAAGAGAGAAAATAAACAAAATCAATATGAATTAGAAAAGTAGGTATCCGTCCCCTTCTTCGATAAGTTTGCATTGCACCATACTACAAAAGCACCCCATGTGCCTCTGTGGCCTGATTAGGTCACAATGGTACTCCTTTGGCCAAACTGCCTAATGACGCTTCTTCTTCTCTTCACATATAATTCATTAGTTTTGTACTCTTTTAAATTCTTAATAATTTAGCTTTTATGCAACTACAAAACATATACTCAACGGTAATTCAACTCTGCAACCGAATCTACCTACTAGTTGGATGCTAGATTTGGTTGACTTTCCCATCGGACCACAGCCAAGTTGACTTCCTTAGTCCAACAACAAGTGCTTGAATTCCTAATTTATGAACCCATTATTTAGTCAAACCACTTACTGCTGAATAAATAATTAAATAAACAAACAAGTCATCCATGTATCGATCCATTTTGATACCATTTTGTAACTTGAGTGTTTACTTGGACAGAGAACTAATTCTATATACAAATCTATTTTTTAAAAAAAAATTGCACACGAGCATAAATTATAAGCCATATCTTCAAATTCTTCCTTTGATTGCTCAGAAATTTATTGATGATCCATTTGCTTTTGATGCACATTCTCGTGCTTCATCAACTATTAATCTGTTTGCATAGTTCTGGTCGAGATCCACCCAACATCGATCGAGTTTGTTAATTCTCCAACGCCAATGCGCCTGTTCCACCACTAAATGGCCTTACCACCACTGTTTGACAAAAGAGAAGATGCAGCTGCAGCAGCAGTTGGAACTATGCCAGTCGAAACACCAGGTTTAGAAAAGTGCAGAAGCCTGCGGTTTTATTTAAAATTGAATCAGATCAAAAGGAAAGCCTTAACTTGTTGAAAAAAATTTCCCCCTATATTTACTGTAAGCTAAATGCATAAAGGAATTTACTTACGGAACCAGATATTCACAAAATGAAGAAACAGCGGCGGCGACTTCGTTGTAGTTGTCCCCAGCAGCTGGTGCTGTGATTTCAACCAGTTGAATCCCAGGCGTAAGAGGGACGGCATCGTCTACGGCATGAAGTCTCGGCATTCTGTTAGCAGAGGTCACAGTGACAGTAATGGGCACAACTCTTTGGAAACGGAAGGCGAAGCCTATCTTGAGAAGCTCATGGTCCAGTTTGTAGCCGATGGCATAGAAGAAGCGCAGCGCGTTGCTGCTTACTTTGCTTTCCAGTACACTTCGGACTAGGACTGAGAGTTGTTCAGCACCAGCACCTCTCATGGCACCCCCAGTATGACGAACCGTCCTGACTTAACCAGACTGACTTTTAACTTGTATAATAAACTGAAGGAGAAACCAATGTCTAAGAGAGATATGCACGGCCTACCATGTTGGCGTGGGCTGAGCTAAATCACACAAAAGGCGAACCTCCGACGGCACAACCCCTTTGGGGCACGGAAGCAGGATCATGTTAGTAGTTAAAAATGACCATACCCAAGTAAGTGATGTGATTGACTAACCAAGGTTCGGCCCACTCTTCAAGCAGAATTCATGCACCCTGACTCGATCCTTTGGAACACCACACAGGCCTTGGAGGAGAATCTGCAGAGCTTCGACATGCTGCAAAAACAAACTCATAGTGATGTTCACAATGAAAACAAACTCATCTGGAGCCTTGAATTAATGACAAATTTTTAGGAAAGTAAAGGAATGAAAAAGAAAGAGCACAAATCCAAAATATCAAGTGAAAGCATGACCATGGACGAAAAAACATTAGCATAAATTCATTCATATGAATATCCCCCTATTCTCCAGTTCCACATGTTGAAACAAGCATATGCATTATCCTAATAATGTATAGAGGATTCAGCAACAAAAATTCTAAGGCTACGTTTGGTATGCTTGTTTTCCATTTTCATTTTCTGTAGAAAATACGGGTTTCTGAAAAACAATTTTGGTTTGCATTTTTGAGCCTTGTTTTCCAGAAAAAGATATAGCGTTTTCTGAAAAACTAGAAAATGAAATAAAGTCATTTTCCAGAAAATAAGAAAATACGATTTTCTGACAAATGAAAATAGAAAATGGAATAAACCAAACACCCCCTAATATTCTACTGCAACAAGAAAAGTATAGCAACCAAATGTCTCATCGACACATACTGAAACTAATCATGAAGCAGCACACATTCAGAAAGCAAACCTGAGTCTCAATGATTCCTTGCACGACGCACTCCATTTATCTGTTAGGTGAAAGGAAGTCCAGGAAAATCTATAAAAACCTCAGAAAAAATGAATCATTTCATCAAATACTTTGCATACTGTATCAAAATAGCAAGTATATGCAGAAACTGAAAGCAAGCAATTTAGATTAGTCAAAAATGAAAATGAAAGAAATTGTTATGTCCTAATCTAAAAAACTCATAACTCACGGAATAAAGCATAAAAGGAAAATAAACTTTCTCCTCTTGAGGTGACTGAAGATATTTATTAACTGAAGCTATTTGAGAAATTTTTACTGATGCGTATAACTTATAATGAAGAAACTCTATTGTCCCGACATGATCAACATAGATAAACCTATATATGTAATGCTATTAATTAAAAACATATATAAGCCGAAATATAAACTCCTAACACTCAAATTTATTTGTAAAAGAAAATCTTATAAGAAAACTCAATAAGCTCATAAATCACCTAAGTTTCATTATTTTACTAGAGTTTAGAATACTTCTGAGCACAAACTGTCCTAATTAGCATTGTAAGAGCTTGAATGAATTTTTTGTATATAAGCTTAAACAAAACATTTGGGTTCAGTTTCAGGAGGGGGCATTTCTCTTGACAGCAGAAATAGTTTCCTTAATCTTCTTTTACATAGTCACCATCACTCTCCACATGAACATCCTGCTCCTCATTTGAGTCTGTTGGAGACTTATCACCATTCCCATCTCCACCAACTTAGTCTTGATGGTGTTGGCATCTGCTTCATCAGGGTCTGGCCTGTTCTTCCACTCTTGTCGAACCTCTTCCCTTTTTTTGAAACGGTGAAGCTCAATTATAGAAGGCACGGAAAAGGTTGTATGATTGTGAGGAGCAACGGGAACGCCTAATTTTACTATCGGGATTTAAGATAATTACAATCATAGAGGAAGAATATAATCCAGTAATTATAATAATAGCCTTTACTTTGCATGTCCTGGAACCGAGGTCGGCATTGATTTTGAAGATTGATGGTCAGCATCACATAGACTAAACTGTTCGAATCAAAACCAAAAGTAAAACTAAACCAAATTGACATCAACTTTTAATAGAATGTTTGAGTTGAATAATTAAGATTTCCTATTCAGCTCAATTTGGTCCCATTTGCTTTGTTTCAGACTTTCAGTTTCAAGTGTCCACATCTATTAAAATTCATACCGTGAGCATATATTATATTCTGATTTAGCCATTGCTACTTCCCTAGTTAGATTAAGCAGAATATAACTGCAAATTATTTAGAAAAATGTTAAGCCAGCTGTGTTACAAATCTATTTCAGCAGTTGATTTTTTTTCTTTCTGAAACAAACAAAACAGAGTATAAGAATATCAAAGACATGGCATTTTTCATAAGAATCAACAGACTGAATCTAAGCCGAAAAATTTAGATCATGTATAATTAGAATTTCACAAGTCAAATGTTGGCAGAATACTTGCTTTCATTTATTAAATTTTTGGCCAAAATTTTGGTCAATAATGTTATCAAATATAACTGGTAAAATTTTAAAATAGAAATCACCTAGTTCCAAACTCCCAAGCATGTTTTCATGGAAATAAAGTAATGGACATTAAACATATTTGGCCAATAAATAATTTTAATTTACTGACCAAAGTTATTTTGACCGATAAAAATTTTAAAAATATCGTCCAAAATTGACAGTGGCCAAAAAATGGTTGTAATTACGGGACAAAATGAGTTTGTGCTGATATTTTTTTAATTTTTTCCAACCCAACTAGTTTTCGTTGGTAAATTTCACCCAAACTCAGTTTGACTGGAAAAATTTCACTGGTAATCTCTTCTATTTTAATTAAAGAATAATATACACGATAATTCTTATATACTTTATCAATTATCAAACACATAGAGTGCTATATAATCATTCTCATTTGCATGTCTGTCAGTGTTGAAACAACGTTAAAGGATGGTAATTGCTCCAAACGAAAATGAGAAAACAAGCAGAATATGTGGTGCGTAAAAGCAACATGTATTGCTTACTGATAATCCCATAAACCAAAACAGAAGAATGGAAGCTGGTAACATTTTAGAGAAAAATATGTCGACGGAACTAATAGCATTGTTTCTAGCAGAGAGAGGTCCAATTTAGGGTGAATTTATCTGTTAATCATGCTTCTACCGTGCTACACTCACTAAAAAAGTTGGCTTTATGGAAAAATAAAGTCAAAGTTTTACCTTTTCTTTATGGGTGTCTGCCGATGAATGTTAAGCGGAAAAATGGCGCAGGGGTGATGGAAGGAGGTTAGCTTTTGAAACTTGGGGACGACTATGTGAAGAATCGCGATTAGCTACTGCTTGGAGTGGGGGTAGGAGGAAAACGAAAACGAAATCGAGATGGAAGAGGCGCTGCCGCAGGGGAACTAGGGTTAGAGTTCAGTCGTAAAGGGACCTAATCAGATTGTAGCATTTATAATGCGAGTCGGTCCCTTGACGGGTCGGGCTACCCGTTTACAGTTGACCAACTGTCACCGCTGCCCCACTAGACATGTTTTATTAACAAAATCTAAATAAATAAATAAACAAAACATGTTTTATTTTAAAAAAAAACATTATAAAAGGGCAAAAGCTCAGAATGGCGCCCCCAAATTATGTAAATCATCAAAAACACCCTTTCTTGAAATAAAAATAATAATAAAGAGCTTCCCATCTAAAAACTTATTCCCAAAAGAATCTTTATCCAATAGTGTTGCAACGGTTATCATCCATAATTTCTACAAAGATCATACATTAGATAATAATGATTTATAGAGAAGTAAATAAAAAACTAAATAGATAATAGTTGTTATAACATATAGCAGCTAAATAGGTAGCTACTATATCATGTATAAATTACCTAGTAGGTTCAAGTGATTTTAGAGTCTAGGACTTAACTATAATTATTTTTAAGTGATTTTGATTAATTTAAAGTGTTTTTAATGAAGTTTAAACATTTTTATTTAAGTTCTTAAAAACAACTTTGATATAATAGTGATTTGTGTGCAATAATTATGATTAAAATGAATAATTAATTTTTCACATTGTAACAGCTACTGAGTAGTTTATATATGTTCTAGTACAGTAATAGTTAGATCTTAAATTTTAAAATTTTGAACTAAATCCTAAACTCTCACCTTATCATATCAAAATATTATTTATCAACTAGTTAAAGTTATTTAAAATTTAGTAAAATTATCTTAAATTAATCAAAATTATTTTAAAATAATTATAACAACTACTAATAGCTTTTATAACACTATCGGATAAGAAGTATTACGAGAATAAAATTTATGATGAGTCGTTCTTTTGAAAGAAATATTGATCCTGTCGCGAAGCGAGATGGAAGTCCAAGGGCGAGACGGTACACCGAGTGCCACGAGCTACACTGACCTAGCTCTGCGCTGGCTGTGACCTGGCTGGGACCTGTGACAAGATGGCTGTTAGCAAACCTGCCAGAGATTTTTCCCGGTCAGGCCCTGTGACGGTCAAGTCAGTATCCACAGGCAGTATAAAGAGCAAAGGAAATGCAGGAGAGTAACATGGAGTGATGTTGCGCATAGCTACGGAATGAGGAGGAGAGGGGCTTATATAGCCGGGAGAGCTGACAACCCCTGTCCGTGTAGACGAGACATGGGTATAGGGATTGTCAGCTCGTAGAAAAGCACCTAGAGGTACCGCGGCATGGCGCGGGGTGCTCGAATAGTACAACCGTACCGAGTTAGCGGGATAACCGCGAGGTGTCATAAATGGGTAAGGCATGTAGTACCCCGACGTCATGGTCGTACCCTGGATGTACTGATGTAGGGCAGCGTAGGGGAGAGCTGGTCCGGAGACCGAGTGTCGACCGGCGGGTCCGAGCGTTATGGCCCGAGTCTGGTCTTGTTCAGGGAGCGTTGGCTGTCACGCGTCCGACTGGGAGCGGAAAGACCTGAGGTACACCCTGAGTCGGGGGTTTGTTGAGCTATGTCTGTCTTACCATGTTTCGGGTCTATTAGTTATCCGGTCGCTGGAGTGACGAGGACTGAGTTACCCAACACAGACCTGGGTCGGGAAAACGGATTTGGGGGACTGAGTTAGGGGTGCTCGGGCTCGTCCCACTCGAGCCCGCTTGGGGTAAGTCGATTAATGCCTCGGGAGGGTTCCTGGTTCGGGAACTCCCCGGGTGAGGCCTTTGTCGGCCCTTTGTTAGGTTTTCGTGGCGCCAGGCTGGCTGGCTGAGCTGCCCGTAAACAAGGCCGGGATCATAAGCATCCCCCTCGAGTCTAGTCGAAGGAGGCGTCAAGTCTTACCGCCTGTATTGCAGCCTATTGTAGCGAGTCTAGCGCACCCGAGTGCCCTGACTATTTCTTGCCGACCTTGGTGATCGTCAGTGTGCGCGCAGCCTGATCGGTCGAACCGGTCACATCACCTTGTCTTTTCGATTCTCGCTCTCATCATGCCCGAGTAGATTCGTATCCCTGACATTAATTACCGCATTTAACTGTTACGCCACGTGTCCCTTTCTCATTGCACTCCCGAGCAACGAGAGGTCTGCCGCCTGTCTGGGCGAATGATGGGAGTGCACGTGCGCCCCACTACCTCGGGGACTCCCTTGGGCCCGATCGGACGGCTCGCGCTCTTTCGCTGGCCAGTCATTGGACGGCTGGCGTTGATACGGGAGGCCTATAAATAGGCATTTACCCTTCAGTTCTTACCATCGCTTTTTACTCTCGATACCGAAACGCTGCCCCTCCGTGCTCTGCTAGGGTTCTGGCAAGTTGTGTGGCTCCGTTCATCTTCTCCGGCGAACTTTCTCGTGGTTAGTCTCTATGGCTTCCTCTTCTCTTCCTTCGGCCCCCTGGTATACCACCATGGTGTCCGAGCTCGATCACCATGATCTCGAGGTGATCCGCGCGGACTTCCATATTCCTCTGGACCATCATCTCAGATTACCGTCATCTTCCGACCGGCCTGCGTCCCCTCCACCTTTGTATATTACCATCTCCCGGGTTCATCTGCAGGCCGAGCTGCGCTTCCCGGTCCACCCCTTCATTGTTTCCGTATGACGCTACTTCAGCATCAATTTTTCTCCATTAGCTCCGAACGCTATCCGACTCCTTTGTAGGTCGGTCATCATCTTCTCATTGTATCAAATTCCCCTTCGCCCCGACGTGTTCTACTACTTCTTTTACCTGAAGCGACGAGCTGGGCGATTTCTTCTTCCAGGCCCGATCCCACATTTCTTTCCTCTCGAAACTGCCGACCTCTAACAAGGGTTGGAAGGAGCGATATTTCTACATTCGCCCCGTCCCGACCTCGATCTGGTCGGTCGGCTGGTTAGTAAATTTTCCTTCTCCTCCACCTCTGCATAAGGACTTTCGCTCATTTCCCCTGTGTCAATCTGCCTTCTCCAAGATTGGGGGTCGGCACTTCCATGGGGGGCATCTACTGCGCGAGGACATTCTGTCTGTGTTCGAGCTCAGTCCGGTGTCGTTTTGTCGACCTGCTTCGTTTGGTAAGCTCCGTGCCCCCTCTTTTATCTTTTTATGGTTGAATAACTGTTGTTTATTTTGCAGTCACCATGCTGCAATCAGAGGCTTTGGAGGATGGCTATGGCCTGGACAACGCCGAGCTGGAGGCTCGCTGGGCCGAGCTGCTAGCTCAGCGGGAGGCAGCTCTCCTGACCGCCGAAGCGGTGTGCTCTCCCCCTCCTATACCGGTGACAGCCGACGAGGAGGTCTCCTGGTCCGACTCAAGGGATGACCAGCCTCTCAGCCTTCGACTGGGGTGGGCACGTAGAGCCGAGCCTACGCCCTCACCAACTGACCCCGCGAAGGCTTCTTCTAGCCGGCCGAGCAAGAGGCGGAGGGGCAAGGAGCCCGTGGTCAAGTCTCCCACTCTGCCATCTCCTACGCCTCGAGCGTCCTCAGAGGAGTCTGCCTCTCCCCAGTCAGGGGAGCTTGCCCCTCCCGAGTCGGGGGAGCCTGCCGAGGAGCACTTGATGCATCTCCTGCCGCCCTCGCTCTCCGACCTCCTCATGAGCATGAGGGTGTCGAGCGGCTCGACCCCTCTCGGACGCAGGATGTTTAGCTGCACGGATTGCTGGCCGACCAGTTCCTCTACGGTCTGCGCGAGAGTAATTTTCATGGTCCGAGCATCCGTGCAGACAAGTTCATGGCCTCCGCCACCAAGGTCACTCTTGTTTTACTCTCGTTTCTGTCTTATGCTTTATTCGGTCGAGGTACTAACAACTTCTTTTTTGTGTATCGTAGTTTTGGGCCACAAGCTACAGCATGTCCATAGCTATGCTGGCTCACGCCAAGGCCCGGTTCCGGGCGGAACGGTGGGCGGAGCACTTGAAGACTCGGCTCCAGCACACCAGGCTCGCTTCTAGCGATGGCTCCTTGAACGACCTTCAAGACCTGTTGACCCATTCAGAGGAGCAGCTGGAGACCTATCCAAGGTGTAGATCGTCGCTGCCGATGCAGCAGTGGCGCAAGCGCACCTCTGAGTCACCCAGGCCGAGCACACGGAATGCCGGGCTTGGCGGATCAAGGATCGGTTGCAAGAGGAGCTTCAGAAGGCTCAGTACGAGCTTCTGGAGGTGACTCAGGCTACCGAGCCCTTGCACTCGCAACTGGCAGCCAAGGAGGAGGAGGTCAGCTCTCTGACGGGCCAGTTGGCCAGTCGGGACGTCGAGCTGCGTGGCCAAGCCGAGGAGCTGGGTCGGCTGCACGAGCAGCAAGCAGCCTGGGAGGCATCTCGGGTGGAGCTCGAGGAGCTGCAGGCGTACAAGTCGAGGGAGGCGGCTAGGTGGGACACCCGCAGAGTTGAATATATCAACTCTACGGAGTTCAGCCAGCAGGTGTCCGAGCGGATCAAAGCCATGCTAAAGCACCAAATGCTTAACATGTTCGAGCAACTGAAGCAGGGTGGACACGTTACCCCCGACTTGCCTATCTCCACCGTCAAGTTCTCGGGCATGGCTCAGGACCTGGCCGAGGAGGTCTACCGACCCTTCAAGTGAGGGTCGGGTTTTTGCCTTTTTTCCTTTTCTTTTTCGTCACCCTGTAAAGGTCTGCCTCAGTTTTGTAATGCATGATCTTTTAATACAAGTCTCCTTTCGTCCGCATTCTTCTAACTGTCTATACTTCTAAGTGTCGCCGACTCGGGCAAATGAGCGAGTCAGGTGCGGGAATAACCGATTGACTCGGCTTCGCGAGTGACTAGGCCAAACGTTAGAGCGCGTGGGCATCTAAGTGTTGGCCATTCTGGAAGGATGGCCAAGAGTCCGCCAACCGTAACTAGGCCGAGCACGTAAAGCTGCTAGCTCGGGGAGTTCAAGGCAGAGCCAAGAAATTGGGTCGGCTTGGATCCAGAGAGCGTGGGTCGCCACACGTCCGACTGGGGGTCGAGCCAAGAGGTTTGTGGGAGCCTACCCACTTGCTATTTACTGAGGGTCTGGATCGGGCCAGTTTTTCCTGCGCCCGTCTTCGGGTCAGCGGGTCAATGTCTTTTCCACTATCACATCCGCCACATTCCTTATACGCGCTGCTCCGTATCTTTCCCCATAATTACCGCATTAATTATCGATGCCCCATGCCCACCGGTTAGTGGTGCCTCGGGCGTCGAACTATCCGTCGCCAGTTAATGATTCCCCGGGCATCGAAGCGTCCGCCGCAGGTGGTGCGCACGCACCCCAATACGCCGCGGGCTTTTCCGAGACCTCAATCGGAGGGCCCAGATTCAACCCTGCCTTTTTCCAGTGCGCTCATCGAACGGCTAGGGTTTGCTTCTCCTCCCTATATATAGGCTATGGTTCTGCGATCATCACCATCACCTTTTCTCTCCGGTGCTCTTTTGCTGCCTCTGTTTGTTCCGCTAGGGTTTCGGTGATGCTCGCGGACCAGCAAGATGTTGGCTGCTGCATTAGAGGAGGGCTTTCTCCAGGCTGACGCTGAACTCGCTACTCAGGCCGGCGAACCTTCGGCAACAACAGAGGTCGCTCCTCCCGTGGTGTATGTCATTGATGCGCCTCCTTCGGACATCAAGGAGGTACTGGTTGCTGAGCTCGAGATCGAGGATGTGGACGACTAGCCGCTGGACACCAGGCGGCGAAGGGCTCGGCCGGCCGACCCCCCCCCCCCCCCCCCCCTTCGGGACTACCACAATCCCCCATTTGGTGAAGAGGACCAGAGTTACACCCCCTACGGTGATCTCTTCATCGGCTGCTACTGTCCCGCCCGTGTCAGTGCCATCGCTCCGGCAGCCTCTGTTCAAGGGGCCACTCTTCCGGCGCCCCCTCCGACCCAGGCTGGTACCTCGGGCGTACGGATCAATAGGCCTCCCCGTCCTCTTCTTGAGGGGGCTACAGGCCCCCATCCCCTGCATCTAGTCCTGTCGTCCCTAGACCCGCACCGAAAACAGTGATGCCTATCCTTGGCTTGCTCCCAGCTCTGCTGAGAGGAATGAGAAGGTCCCGCTGCAGGCCCTATCTTTTGTGAATAGCGATCGCCCTCGAAAGCACTTTGTGAACTCTGAGCCCTACTACGCTTATGACCAATATTCTGTTGTCGCTTAGGCTGAGTTGTCTCCTGAGACAGCTGCTTACCCTTCCTTTTATCTCCGAAAAGCCTCAGCTAGGTCATCTCGATAATAAGAGCCTTGTCAAATGCCTCCCGATAAGACATCGGGCCCAAGCCAGCCAACCACATCTGGATATACCCAGCAAGGCCCTGGATGAACTGCTCCATCCGCTCCCGATCCTCTGCAACAAGCTACTGGCAATACTCAGCTAATCGGTTGAACTCCGCATTATACTGCATAACGGTACGGTCCCCCTGTACTAGGTTCAGAAACTCTTGTCGTCTCGCCATCCAATATGCGGTCGGAAAGTATTGGCTCTCAAATGCCTCTCTAAAAGCAACCCAAGTGATGTGTTGTTCGCCAATGACTGTGCTCTGCATAGCCCACCAGGTGGCGGCCTCATCACGCAAGTGATATGCCTCAAGCTCATCCCTTTCCCAATCTGTGCACGTTATATAGCGGAAAGTACCCTCCATAGTCTCAATCCAAGAGCGGGCCACGCTCGGGTCTGCTCCTCCATGAAATAAAGTGAATCGGCCCTTCACGGCTGCTGCCAAAGCAGGAATCCGTGATCTGTCCAAAGTGAAACTCACAGGGGCAGTAGACACCACCGGAGGTGCTATTGGAAGTCGTTGCAGATACCATGGGTGGTACGGCTGGCCACCCTACAGGAGGAACAGTGGGGTACATCGGTGTAGCTGCTACAAGTGGAATCGAAGGACCTACTGTAGCGGTTACCACAGGTGGAACAGTGGAAATCACGGGAGTAGGTGCCCCCGGTGTAACTGGAGAAAACACCGGGGTAGGTACCACCGGTGGAACAGTAGAGAACGTTGGTGGAATTGGGGAAGGAACCCCCATAGTCTAGGGATCCTGACCCTTTGGCACACCCTGAAATGTTTGTCCTTGAGTGATAGGTGCTGCCTCAGTGGATCTCTCCGGAGACCCTGCCGCTTGTTCGGTAGTCTCAGTCCTTACTGACACCCAAGCCCACCTAGGTGGTCGTCCTTGACCACATCCACGAGGGGGAGTCAACTCTATGCGACGAGGCATACCTGCTAAGATAAAACAAGTATTAATAGAAAAACAATTAAAATTCCTTTATCAACTTACTTGCTCGTTGCCAGAAGAAGTCCATCGCTGCCAAGTCCCAACACATCTCAGTCAAGAAAATGACTCTAAAAATTTCGAAAATCCAGAATCAAGTAAACCGAACAAACTCTCGTAAATCCTAAAATCTCAAAGCAAATACATATGACATCGCAACCCCGTAAAACAAAAACAATCAAATTACCAAATTACCTAGACACCCTCGAAAAATCTAAAATACAAAAAAAATAAAGACAACACAAACTTCGAGAAAACTGACGCTCCGATAAACTACCAAAAATAACTTCGTAAACTCCACAAGTTCCCAAAATACCTCGAGAACCTAAGCTCTGATACCACTAAATTGGTATCAGATACACTCTAAAAGAAATGCACAAATCCTAAAACATAAATATAGGGAGGCATCATAACCTACGCTCTGATACCACTAAATTGGTATCAGATACACTAAATTGTAGGCATCGTAACCTAAGTAGGCATCGTAACCTATGCTCTGATACCACTAAATTGTCACACCCCCAGAGGCCCATGCTCGCTTGGAATCCGAAACTCATACATACACCTCAACACATACTAAAAGCTCAGCCACACAGCTGGCGTTCATACCAACACAACACGCAGTTAAATAATATAATTGACAAATAATAAACATAATAAGTATAATCTCTATAGCTAAGTGCAGCAAATCAAAATCCAACGAAAATAAATAAATACACGTTCGAAGGAAAAACTATATACTATCCAAAACAATAATAAAACCAAAAACAACACTAATACCATAAAGCTACTATAAGAGTATGAAAACCCAATAATAATACTCAAACTGGGAGACTGGCCGCTGGATCCTCTCCTGGTGGCATGAGACACAACTATCGATTACCTGAAACAAAAAGAAGAACAAGGGGTGGTGAGTTCCGGATGGAACTCTGCGGGTATAAGAACAGATATATGCATGGTATATAAAAGGGTAAAGCAAGCATAAAGATAGCCAAAGGGTATACAGTCTCCAGAATAAAGAATATAAACAAAATGCATCCATACAAATAAAACATACCTGAAAACCATGTAACAAGTAGAAGCAAAATCAGAAATCCCCTCTAACACTTTCATAAACACCTAATACTGCTGAACATATCCAGATCATATAAAATGTAAATCATAATCGTATATGCATGTCAATCAAATGCAACAATCATAGCTCAAACAAATGCAACAAACACAAGCAAAATGCACAATGCATAATATGCACATGATGTCATGACCTGCACTGTACACACACCAACCACCGCTATATTGGGTAGGTTGAGTGGACAAGATACAAGCGCCAAAACCTGAGGCTATGCAAATACACCACGACAACCGTGACCCTGATATGAAAAGCTAAAATACCTGGGCTTAAAACCCCAAAATACCTGTGGGGACTCCAAATACCTGGGGAGTATCAACTATTTGCACACAACTCCGACTAAGTGTGGCACAACAGGAAATATACCCGACGACCCGTCTCTACCACCAAGGAGCCCGCGGTCGTCGACCTGAATGCTATGATGCATGTCACTAATATACACCACCTCAATCAAACCCAAAATCATGCGAAACAGAAAACACCAATAGCACCAAAATAAGGAAACATACGAAAAGCACAATCAGCACCAAAGTAAATAAACATGCACTAATCTAGTGGGTAGGGTATATCTAATGCCAACTAAACCCTAGATAGGTCAAATGATTATTCTACAGTACACACGTACACATAGTACGCTTTATATCAGAAATCAAGAGATGAGACTGTATAACTGAACAATTTGAATTATCACTCAAAGGTCAAGCACAGAATAATTATTAAGCAGGAAAGCAAGAGGTATAGATTTAAGGTAAATCATCCTAGTTAGATAATAAAATAACCATGCATTTAAAGATAAATAGAACTATAGAAACAAGTAAGAAGTACCCGCCTTTAATGTAGAAGCCCGTATCAGCTGAGAACTCCTATGTCATACCAAAACCTGCCATAATTAAACTCAATCAACACATAACCTATTATAGATCGAATAAGAAATCCAAATCATAAATTGATCTAAATCCTAACTAATTATCCACCAATGCCTCTATTTAGATCTAAAATTCGAACAACCACATAAACGTATCACACGGCAAGGTTCACAGGTTCAAACGAACTAACTCGACACCCATCCCCAAAACATGATGAGCTCCACCATTAGCTTTGCCGCAAAAAACTACAATGCATCCCATAGCAACACATCATACCCAAAGAAAACTTGCTACCACCGCATGCATACCGATCAAAACATAAGAACCGAGAACATCTCCATCCATGACCTGCCCAAAACCTCTACTGTACCACACGGTAACATGACTCCAAATCAAAAGTCTACACACTTCATCCATCCTAAAACCAAAACGTTAATCCCAAAACAAAATCAATCCAATATCCAAATTTTGAAGCTCACGGCAGAACACCCTCAGGATCGAGTATAACTATCCAATACCAACTCCACCCAAAACCCAATTCACAACCAAAAAAACAACCACGAATGCTTATCCATAGCTACGAATTCGTCCAAGAATATTGACAAAACTTAATATACCTGAGACGCCAACGCTCGTAGCCTTCCGTCCTTCCCCCTGTGCTCTGACTGAGACGCCAACGCTCGTAGCCTTCCGTCCTTCCCCCTGTGCTCTGATCAACAGGAACAGACCACCGCCGCCTCTTCAGATGCAGTTCCACTTCTCTAATAGCCACCTATATATCCAGAGAGGAAACTCGAAGCGCCGGCTCAGGCGGTTGTGGGTCGCTGGTGAAGAGGCGCCGATGAGACTAGGGAGAAGAGGAGGAAAATCAAAAAGGGGTCGCGTGAGATAGAGGCGTCACCGTCGTCTTGCTTACACGAGGAAGGCGGTGTCTTCGGCTGGCTTCGCGTGCGCGAGGAGGGGAGGGAGAGGTCGGCGCGGAGAGGGAAGAGGGATTCGGCCGGTGGGGTGCGATGAGTTTAGGCTTAATGAATCCTCTCTCTCTCTCTCTCTCTCTCTCTCTATATATATATATATATATAATCCTGATACTGTGCGCGACTAATATATGCGCGCCCCTGCGCGCTCGCGTGAGTTTTCTTTTTTTTTTTTTTTCTTTTTTTTAGAAATCAAAGAATTCCTTTTTAATATTTTTTTATTAATTTCTTTTTTCTCTTCCCCCACTCGTCTTCTTCTTCCTTGGCGCGACGGCGACGGCGACGGCGACGGCGACTGGCGACGTTCGAGGAGCGCAGGTGACTGGCGGTGATGACAAACGGAGGCGGCGACGGCGGTCGGAGGCGGCGGCACCAGCGGTTCCTCTTTTTTTTTTCCTCGCCTCACTCATCTTCTTCCTCGGCGCGACAGCGGGCGGCGGCAACGCTCGTCTTCCTTGGCGTGACAGCGGGCGTCTTCTTCCTTGGCGCGACAGCGTGCGACGGTGGCCGGAGGCGGCTCGCTGCCTCCGGCCACCGTCGCACGCTGTCGCGCCAAGGAAGAAGACGCCCGCTGTCACGCCAAGGAAGACGAGCGTTGCCGCCGCCCGCTGTCGCGCCGAGGAAGAAGACGAGCGGCGAGCCGCCTCCGGCCACCGTCGCACGCTGTCGCGCCAAGGAAGAAGACGCCCGCTGTCACGCCAAGGAAGACGAGCGTTGCCGCCGCCCGCTGTCGCGCCGAGGAAGAAGACGAGCGAGGCGAGGAAAAAAAAAAAGAGGAACCGCTGGTGCCGCCGCCTCCGACCGCCGTCGCCGCCTCCGTTTGTCATCACCGCCAGTCACCTGCACTCCTCGAACGTCGCCAGTCGCCGTCGCCGTCGCCGTCGCGCCAAGGAAGAAGAAGACGAGTGGGGGAAGAGAAAAAAGAAATTAATAAAAAAAAAATTAAAAGAGGAATTCTTTGATTTCTAAAAAAAAAAACTCGCGAGCGCGCAGGGGCGCGCATATTTTAGTCGCGCACAGTATCAGGATTATATATATATATATATATATATATATATATATATATATATATATATATATATAAAAGAAAATTTTGAAAATAAATCTTTTCCTTAAATAATTCATAACTAACCAATTTTACCCTCAATTAATCCCACAATTATTTTCAAAAATTTCAATAAATTATTCCTAATTTTTCACATGATTAATTCCAAATTTTTAATTCCTGTTTATATTAATTATATATAAATTTATATATATAACTATATTTATTTATTTATATACCTCTTTTATTTTTATTATATTTTTATATTTATTATAATTATATTATTAATTAAGTGTATTTTACAGAACACTCGCTCGAGAGACCTTGCATTGCTTCGGAGGCAGCATGCCGTCCATGAGTCGGAGCTGGAAACGGCCTGGAGGGATCTGGAGGTTGTCCGAGCTTATGCCGCTTCTCAGCGATACGCCCGTAGGCCTTAGGCCTCTTCGTTCTGAGCGGTTGCTGGGGAATTGCATCCTTTCGGATTTTCCCTTTTCCTGGTAGAGGTCAAATCTCGTTTTTGTAATAAGCCTTGTTTTGAATGCGAACTTTTGTCCATTGCTATGCTTGTGTGCTCTGTGCTTAAGTGTTGGGAGTTCGGGCAAGGACTCGACTCCGTACTTTCCGTTGTAAGGTCAGCTTGAGCGTGCTATCGACGAAGCTGGCCCAAGTGCCCTGACCTCGCTCAAGTTTCTGCTAAGGCATGGTCCCCGAGTGGTGCAGCCACCCGGGTGCCTTAGCTGTTTTGGGATCGACTTCTATGTGGGGGTATCAGTCACCCTGCTGCTTGATGAAGCCTGAGGATACTCGCTCAGTTATTGAGAGTTGGTATGCTCGGTCGGATCTTATCCAGGGAGCGTGGGTCACAATGCGTCCAACTGGGAGCCGAGCCAAAGGGTTTGCGGGAGCATGCCCACTTAAAACTCGCGAGAGCGAGAGTCTGGCTTCTCGGTCGGGGACACCCCGGGAGCGTGAGGCACCACGCGTCCGAATGGGAGCCGAGCCGAGGGGTTCATGAGAGCATGCCCACTTAGAACTTGATAGAGCGAGAGTCTGGCTTCTCGGTCGGGGGCATCCCAGGGGGCGTGGGCCGCCATGCGTCCGATTGGGAGCCGAGTCGAGGGGTTCGTGGGAGCATGACCACTTACAACTCGCAATAGCGAGAGTCTAACTTCTCGATCGGGGACATCCCAGGGAGCGTGGGCCGCCACGCGTCCAACTGGGAGCCGAGCCGAGGGGTTCGTGGGAGCATGCCCACTTAGAACTCGCGAGAGCAAGAGTCTGGGACGCTTGCTGTTTATCCGTGAAGGTGGGTCTTCCACTATTCTTGTGGGGTTACAGAGTACATTAATAACCTGCGGGGCGGGAGCCTCTTTGGGCTAGCCCGCCTGAGATCATGTGTATTCCTCCTCGGATGACGTTTTGTCGATTGGCTTGCTGCTCGTCCATCCCATTGGACTCAATTTGCTCCCCAACGGGGAACAAACTACGAGCGATCGGGAGGTCACGCCCGGGTTCTTTGGCTGGGGCGATGGTCCGACTTCCCTGACCTGGGCCTTGCCCCGGGGAGACTTACCTTCCTCGTCGTTGCGTGTTTAGGTCAGGGGGCCGACCCCGGCCGAACTGACGACATTCCTCCGTATCGTGGGTGTGGCTGTGATGAAATGCACAGTAGGGTCTCCAGCAAGTCGGCGTACACCTCTGCGCCACTTGTTGCACTTGTCCGCGCTCCGACCCGGCTCGATCGGGTCCTCATGGGTTGCGAATGGGTCCGCCCGACAGTCGGCTAGACGATGCGGGACTCGGGAGCGGCGTGCTGTTCGGCTCCTTCTTTCGAGCGGCCTGTGCCTACTCTACATTGTTGTATTTGACAGTCTTTCCCAGCAAGCTGTCGAAATCCTTTGTTGGTTTCCAGATAAGCGAGTGGAAAAAATCCCCCTCCTACAATCCCTGGGAGAAAGCACTGATCAATATCTCGGTTGCGGCGGTCGGCACATCCAGTGCCACCCCGTTGAACCTCTTGATGTAGGCCCGGAGCGACTCCTTCGAGCCCTGCTTAAGGGCAAACAAGTTGACACTTGTCTTGTGGTATCTTCGACTGCTGGTGAAGTACTGGAGGAATGTCCTCCTAAGCTCTCTGAAGCTGGCTATTGACCCGTTAGGGAGTTGTCCGAACCACCATTGAGCAGGTCCTGAGAGCGTTGTCAGGAAGGCTCGGCACTTCACTCCCTCGGGGTACTGGTGGACCAGGGTTGTACTTTCAAACTTCATAAGATGCTCCTCCAAGTCGGTGGCTCCAGCATACTCGGGCTGTAGGGTATGGCTTGGCGGGTTTCCCTAGCAGATACCTAGTCGATCTGAGAGACCTCTCCACGTCTACGGATTAAAAATTAATCCGAGTGAAGACCCGTCTCCCATCGACCGTCTCGTGCCATATCGAACGATCCAAATTACAACTTAGCCAATTACCAAAATTGGCCTTGTAATTTGCTCGACCGTTCGACCGTGGAAAAGGCGACGAGTTGATCGCCGGCTTTTATGTTTATGGTCGAGGTCCAGTTAAGAATTTATTCATCATATTTTGAAATCAAAACAATAAATTCTCAAACATAAAATAATGAGGCATATGACCATGACACAAAATAGTCATAAGAAAATACAAAGGAGCTTAGGGAAAGATATACCTTTCCAATCACCTCGCGGTCTTCTACCTTTCCAATCTACCACGATCCGAGATCACCAAGAGCTCCAAAAGGCCTCATCTTCTCACCTTGCCCGAAATAGGAAAAACCCTAACCTAGGGTTTTCTTAGCGCCGCCGGCCCTTCTTCCTCTCCCTTTGCGCCGCCACCCACCGGAGCTACCCCAAGGCCTCCGGACCGGCTGCACACCTTGAGAGGAAGGAGAAGAAGATGAAGAAGGAGAGAATTCTCCTTCTCCCTTACCCAAACAGCCCGAAAACTCCTCCCTCCTTCAGCCTTGCGGCGCCGCCGCAACCTTTGGTTGCACCGCCTGCAGCCGCCCGCCGGCGCCTCCTCTGCCTTCCCTGAGCCTCATGCAAGGTAGAGAAGATCTCTGCCTTGCTTCCTTGAGCCTCAGTCGGAGCTTGGTGGAGGAGATCGAGAGAACCGAAGGGGAGAACCCCTTCTTCTCTTATTTCGGTGCCGAAACCCTAAGAGGGTGAGAGAGAGAGAGATGAGAGGAGAGTGGCTTGGGTTATGGAATCTTGATTAGCTCTTGGTTTCTTGATCTCATAGGGTATTTATAGGGCTAAGGTAAAGACCAAGATGAGGAGTTAGTTCTTGGCCCACTATGGATCTAAACCCGATCCATTAATTAAGATTCATTCCACTAAAGGATCTTAATTGAACTTCCTCACCAATCCCCATATTTTCATATGGGCTCCACATATTACGAGTCGTCCATCCCCCCGTGTTTAAGATCTCGCATGCCCGTTAATTAATTAAATTACTAATAATTTAAATTAATTAACTTCTGGATCCTTGATTAGTATCACTCAACATTATCAACGTGCCGGATCAAATCCACCTGCAAGGTTTTGCACGATGAACCTTTTGAGCTCATCAAGAGGGCATCATCATCCTGACTCACCAGGACACGGATTCCGTCAATAATCATCGGCACATCATATTATTAATATTATGTCTCAACTTACCGGGTCTATCGATCTAACAGAATAGATCTCGCCCATTGATAAATTAAAGAAATAATAATTAATAATATATGTCCGATATTATTTCGGGATTAAGGGATCGTACTCCATAATAATATCTTGAGGTCCTATCCAATTATCGAGTCAATACAAATTGGATAACCTCAGGTTTTGGTCCTACCCAATGTACTCACAACACATTAGTGTAATTCTATGGTCAAGATCAATCATACCTAATTATACTACAACCATCCCGATGGGTTGTCCAATTCCATCTCGGTTGTGGGCCTCTATTTTATACTAAGCAAGGCACTGATAACACGATCTTCCATGTGACACCTCACACCATGTTATCTACAATGCAAAGTAAGTGGGCTTCGTGTATGTACTAATATAAACAAACATTTAGTATAGTCGTGATTCTCTTTTCATAATAAAGATGTTCATATAATAAAAGTCATGTCTTTTAGTATACACATCTTACACGGGCATGGTGAAGAACTGGAGATGCTTGGGGACCAGCTCCTCCAGAATCCACTACGAGAAGGACTTGTGTATCAGGGCAGGCGGCGATGCGAAAGCCGGGGCATTCCCCTTTTCGAGGCGCGGCCTATACGTGCGGCTAGATGTGGACATCTCTGCTGGCTCGGGCTCAGGTTTGTCCTCCTGACCCCGACCGGGAGCGGCGGGGAAGGGGTCCGAGCCTCTTTCGGGTGGGGCCGCTTGCCTTTGGTCCCCTGAGGGGCGCGGGCCGATGGCTCAGGACATTAAGCAGCCGGGCTATCGGCCTACGATAGCTGCTGGGAGGCTTTTTGGGCCCGAATGGCCCGTAAGAGCTCGTACTCCTCGGGTGTAACGGTCATCATGACACGATTGGGTGCTTCCATCATACACTTCCAATCAGGCTAAGTGTCCTCCTTCTAGCGCCAAATTTGATCCTGTCGCGCAGCGAGGTGGAAGTCCAAGGGCGAGACGGTACACTGAGTGCCACGGGCTCCACTGACCTGGCTCTGTGCTGGCTGGGACCTGTGACAAGATGGTCGTTAGGAAACCCGCTGTGTATTTTCCCCGGTCAGGCCCTCCGACGGTCAAGTTAGTATCCACAGGCAGTATAATAGAGCAAAGGAAATGCAAGAGAGTAAAATTGAGTGTTGTGCACATACCTGTTGAATGAGGAGGGTAGAGGCTTATATAGCCTGGGGAGCTGGCAACCCCTGTCCGTGTCAACGAGACAGGGTTATGGGGTCTGTCAGCTCGTAGGAGAGCACCTAGAGGTACCGCGGCGTAGCACGGGGTGTTTGAATGGTACAATCGTACCGAGTTAGCGGGATAACCGCGAGATGTGCCATAAATGGGTAAGACATGTAGTACCCTGACGTCATGGTTATACCCTGGATGTACTGATGTAGGGCGGCGTAGGGGAGAGCTGGTCCGGAGACCGAGTGCCGACCGGCGGGTCCGAGCGTTATGACCCGGGTTGGGTCTTGTTCAGGGAGCGTGGGTCGTCACGCGTCCGACTGGGAGCGAAAGACCTGAGGTACGCCCTGAGTCGGGAGTTTGTTGAGCTATGTCTGTCTTGCCATGTTTTGGGTCTATTAGTTATCCGGTCGCTGGAGTGCCGAGGACTAGTTACCCGACCCAAACCTAGGTCGGGAAAACGGATTTGGGGGACCGAGTTAGGAGGTGCTCGGGCTCGGCCCACCCGAGTCCGCTCGCGGTAAGTCGGTTAATGCCTCGGGAGGGTTCCTGGTTCGGGAACTCCCCGGGCGAGGCCTTTGTCGACCCTCTGTTAGGTCTTCGTGGCGCCATGCTGACTGGCTGAGCTGACCGAGCTGGCCGAGCTGCCCGTAAGTAAGGCCGGGATCAAAATATAAATAAATAAAAAGTGTCTTTGGATGATTTGCAGAATTTGGTGGGCCTATTGATTTTTGTCCTATAAAATATTTAAAAGTAAAAAAACGATATGGTGTTTTGGTTGGTATACATATTTTCGTAGTTGTATCTAGAATTATGAATTTACCTGAATTTATAAATCATAATTCATCTAAAAAAGATGCAATTAATTATGGTAAAAGTATCCTAAACTCCCTGCATGTAAACTTAATTTTTTCCTCGGTCTCTGTGTCAGAAAAAATTTGTTTCCACTCCCTACATGCAATGTTTCATATGTTTCAACTACAGATTTACCGAATTACCCCTCAATTTTTTTAGGTACAAAATGTCTGTAATCAAGTATAATTCTTTCTAAATTCAGTATCATTCAACTAAAATTCAGTATATTTTATATCAAATTGAGTATAGTCTAATCAATTCATCCTAAGCTAATCAATTGGTATGAATTCCTAATCAATTGGTCCAGTGGAAAAAGAATTGTGCTCAATTTAATAAACATATACTAAATTCTAATTAAAATATACTGAATTTAGTAAGAATTATACTTATTTTTAGACTTTTTATACGTATAAAAAGTGTGATACTCAATTTGATAGAAAATATATTAGATTTTAATTATATGATACTGAATTTAGGAGAAACTATACTTCATTTTGGACTTTTTGTACCTAAAAATAATAAAGACAATTAGGTATGAACTCTTAATCAATTGGTCCGGTGGAAAAAGAATTGTGCTCAATTTGATAGAACATATACTAAATTCTAATTAAAATATACTGAATTTAGGAAGAATTATACTTCTTCCTGAAATTTTTATACGTATAAAAGTGTGATACTTAATTTGATAGAAAATATACTAGATTTTAATTATGTAATACTGAATTTAGGAGGAACTATACCTCATTTTGGACTTTTTGTACTTAAAAGTAATAAAGGCAATTAAGTATTAGGGAGTTAAACAAATAAAACTTTGCATGTAATGAGTGAAAATGAACTTTTTTTGACATAGGAACTGAAGATAAAATTTAAGATTCAATTGAGAATTTAAACATAATTTACAGATTAATTATCTATCATTTGTCCAAATTTATAAATTATAATTCATAATCCATCACAATCACAGCCGACACTTTTTTTTTTCTTTTTTATGATTCAGATATTCATAATTCTGACAGTATGCACCACCTTCCTGATTTACCTTAATGATCACAATCACAGCCGACACTTTCTATGAAGAAGAATTATTAAGCACCTAACGAGTGCTCGTGGCAGAAACATTAATGAAACCTAACATTGTACATACTAAATTCGGCAAATTCACTTGAGACTACTGCACTGTCATAACAGAAACAAAGTGATTAAAATCTTAATCTCATCATCTCATCATCTTGCATCAAGTGTATTTGTTCCATGACCAACAAGACCAAGAATATCATTCTATTATCTAAAGATTAAAGCAGAATCTTGTTTTATAAATAAAGCAGGTAACAGGCATGATCACCACACCACCCGTGCCTTTGGCATTGCCAATGTACTCGATAAAGCAACCTGGAAGAATCGTTTCTTGCATCGACATCTGCAGCCTTGATCGAATGAGATAGACAGGGAGAACATAAGCAGGGCAACAGCAGCGTATAGTACAACTTTGGACGAGTTACTGAACAATCTCATCTTTCTGATTCCTAGTCAGTGGACCATATTAACAGTAGGAGTAAAGCAAATATACTACGATAGAAGATTTCATCCTGCTTTTCTGATGAACAAGTTCTTCAGTTTGTTCTTCTCCATTCTTTTCAGCAGCTTTTTGGCACCGGCGATGTCTTCTACTTCAGCAAGGTTCTTGAGGTACCCGACGGCACCGTAAGAGAGCATCAGCTTCTTGCAGCTCTTGCTCGAAGACAAGGAGTGAAGGCAAGCGATTGCATATTTTTTGGCTGTGTTCTGAGGGTTAGGATCCAGCAAGCGAACTAGACTGATCACCGTCTTGCCATCCTTCTTGAGCTCCCTCTTGTTCTGAGGAAGGCTGATGAGTCCGGCGATGGCCTGCGCTGCGACCTCTCTCGCTGTGCTTGTTTTAGACTCGAGCATTGTGACGAGCAGAGGAAGGCAGCCGAGCTCGCCGATGGATTTCTTCGTGTCGTTGGAATTGGTAATTCTGCAAATGATGGATGCGGCCGCTTGCTGCGCGCCGAGAGAGCCGTCCCTGAGGATATGAACCAAGCGAGGGAGGAGGCCAAGGGAGACGAGGCCGTCGACGGTGGTCGCGCCGATCAAATTCCGCAATGCGCCGACGGCGGGTTCCTGCGGTAGTGGCTTTTCCAGGTAGGCTAAGAGACTGCGAGCTCCGCCTTCCTCGACGACGAGCCGCCTAAAGGCGTCGTTGCTTGTAGTGAGATTCAGCAAACACTCTGCGGCGTGCTCTCTGGAGCTGAGAACAATTCCGCGGTCGAGAAGGTCGATCATGGCAGATATGGTGCCTTCTTCCACCAGCGTCTGCCGGACCTCCGGCACGGCGGAGAGATTCTTTAGCGTGCCCGCGGAGGCCGATTGGCAAACGGAGTCGCCGGAGTGGCATATCTCGACCAGAGGTCGAACACCTCCATGGCAAACTACGGAACGTGCGGTTTCGGCGGAGACGGATAGTCTCTGCAGCGAAATTAGGGCTTTCTCTCGACAAATCAAGCTCCCGGACTCTGATAGTCTGATTATGGGAGGAAGCACGCCTTCTGAGACCAGTAGCTTCTCGCAGCCCCCGGACTCGGCCAGCAAGCAGATCGCTGTGGCCACCTTCTCCTTGATCTTGGCGGAGGTAGCTCCGAGCAAGCGTATGAGCGCGGAGACGTTGCTTCGCCCGAGCGCGGCCACCACGCTCCTCTCGTCCTCCTTCATCGCTTCAAGGAGGGAGTCCACCGCCCGGTGTTTGGCTTCCGCGTGCCCGATCTGCAAGCGCGCAAGCAGCTCGCGCATTTTGTCCAACACCTGCGAAGGAGCGGCGGTGGCCGAGTCCTCGAGAACGCCGGTTTTCACCAGCAACGCGCAGTCGGCGAGCACGAGATCGAGCTCTCCGGACAGAGCGTCGAGGTCACTCTGCGTCTGGAGCTTCCCGGAGGCGGAGGCGCGACCAGCGAGGTCGATGGAGGCGCAGAGGGTGCGGGTCACCGATTGGAGCAACTCCCTGCAGAGCGCGTTCCGGGAGAAGCAGGGGAGGCTGGAGAGGTCATCGAGGGAGGGAGAGACGCGCTCAATCTTGTCGGCAATGGAGTTCCATCGCGCCGGGAAGCCGGCGGCGGCGCGGGCCTCGGCGAGGGCGGCGGGAACGAGCTTGCGAGCTTGGGACAGGAGACGGGCGGCGGAGTCGTCGGCCTCCGGCGAGGGGTCGGTCTCTTCGGCCATGGATCGAGCGCTTGTCGTATGTTCGAGGAAATGCCGGAATGGTATTTCAAGTAGCCAAAGGAATGCTTCGACGGCAAGGATGGACGAGCCAAACAAGAGGATGGTTGCTGATAAGAACGTGGCACCAAATAAATTTATTGAGTAAAAATGCACCCCCTTTTTAAGTAAATTATTTAAAAATATATATATTTTGTTTAATTTATCATTAAAAAAAATATTCTAATTATTTGTTATCATAAATGTTTTTTTATTTGTCCATTCAATTTTACAAAAAATCATACAAACCAAATATCCTGCCCAATCAATCTTACAATCATTTATAGAAAAATAATAAATTAGCTCATTTAATGATAAATTAAACATCTAAAATTTAAGATTCCATTACGACTTATTATAAAGAAATTTATAGTGTATCCGATTGAACAACCCAACCCACTTTAGGTTATTTTTATTCTATTCGTCCATTCAAAACATCTAAGTAAATTATGTTAATTAAGTAAAGTAATTGGATAAATAAGTAAAATCGAGGAGGGTACGCAGGCGAAGCGTCATTTGCATGGAAAGACGAGCTGCCGCACTGCACGAGGGAAAGAGGGTCGAGCTGGTCCCGAATAAAAGGCTGGTAAGGACAAGGGCTTGCTTTTTAAAGTCCAGTTTAGCCTAGGCAGTGTCGGGTCCACCCCACTCTATTTTCAAAAAAAATTAAAATTAAAATAAGTGTACGAAAAGATCGCCCTCGTATTGAAAAATATTTTATTTTTCTTCCTCAAAATACTTATCATTTAATATTATTCTAATAATTTATATCAAAATTACTATAATACAAAGTAAAAGTATTTTAATAATTTCAATTGAAATTACTTTAACTTTGAAATCCTTGTTCCCCCATTTTGTTTGAAATATTTATATTCGTAACATAGTAGTTGACTTAACATATATACTTGTAAATAATTTATAGTTATATTAATTCTGCTTAGTCTAACTAGTGAATTGAAGCGGCAATGGCTAAATCAGAGTATAATATTCGTGAGTAGAAAAAGGATCTCTTGAAGTGCCAATGCACCATTCTCAAACTTGGCTTGCAAACTTTTAATAATTCATAATATTCCGGAAAAAATCGATGTCGATAATCAATCATCAGGGTTCAGCCTATAAGGATGATAACGAGAAAGGAAGAGCTCTCACCTTACGAGATTAACACGAGCGTTAATGGGAACACGCTGGAGATTGTCCGACGGAGTCCACTCTGACGCTTAAGTCAGCACGAGAGTCTATGAGGCGGAATGAAATAAGGAGAAGTGTGTATAAGAATGAACATATCCCCTTATCTGGGGGTTGAAGTACCTTTTATACTTGTGACGGCAGTTATACGTGTCCCCACGTTCTTCTTCACGTCCCCTCAATTGTCGGTTACTGGATAATCCTTGTAATGGTCCTCGCAGTCATTAAATCTGGATCGTTCCGATAATTAAGGCTCAAATGGTTGCGTATTACCGTGTATTATGGGTCATGATTATCTCATAATTATTAGTCGTAATTATCCATAGATCCAAAGAAAGGGGACGGTTACTTGAGGTCGGGCTACCGGATAGGGTGATCCTTGGGCTTCGCTACCCCGTGGGAGTTTGGAAAAGAGAGTCGTCCAGACTCGGTAGATCTTGCCACATAGCTTATTCAGACCACGTGTCAGCCATGGGGTGTTCAACCCCATCACAAATTCCTCCATTCAAGTCTAATCGAAGGAAGTGTGGTTGACTGATTAGACTAGTGGTGTAGCGAAGAAGCTATGTTATAGTGGGCTCATATATCCATTACTACTTCATTGACGGCCTGTCGAGTCCGAGGAATCAGAATATTCATCCCTGGACTCCAGACAACTCCTCGAATCAGTCCAATATCTCTACGATTTTCAAGACAGTGCCATGATAGCTGCCCATGACCCTTTAAGAGCGCATGGGGTCTCTTAATGACGACAAGACAATCTAGCGAATGTAGCCTCGCCACGTGTTCCGTCATTCTCTGCGCGGCGATCTCCCGCTGATACGCACCACAGGGTCATACGAAGCGACGACCATAAAGGATGGTGGCGCCTCGGAATACCCAATCAACACCATTGACGTGTTGCATTCTCATTGCTCACATGCGGGCGACTTCGCTCTATAAAAACGGGTGTAACCTGTTGATGCAGTCTAGCCCGGTTGTTGTTTTGGTGTTTGACAATGATTTAAGTTTGGTTGAGCGAATTTGGGTTAAAGTCCTGGTCGGGGACTGGGCATGAAATCCTGGTGAGTGAAGCCAGGTCCTAGCTTGTGAAGCTAGGTTGAAATCCCGGTGAGTGAAGCCGGGTCCTGGTGAGTGAAGCCAGGTGATTGAAATCCCGGTGAGTGAAGCTGGGTCCTGGTGAGTGAAGCCAGGTGATTGAAATCCCGGTGAGTGAAGCTGGGTCCTGGTGAGTGAAGCCAGGTGATGGAAATCCCGGTGAGTGAAGCCGGGTCTTGGTGAGTGAAGCCAGGTGATGGAAATCCCGGTGAGTGAAGCCGGGTCCTGGTGAGTGAAGCCAGGTGTTGGAAAAGTCCTAATTCGGAAGGGTTGGGTGAAAAGTCCTAGCTTGGAGGGCTAGGTGAAAAGTCCTAACTTGGAGGGTTAGGTGCAAATTCCCATCCTGGAGAATTAGGTGAAAAAGTCCCGGCTTGGAGGGTCAGGTGCCTAGCTTGGAGGGCTAGGTTGGATGATGTTCTAACTCGGAAGAGTTGGGTGAAAAGTCCTAGCTTGGAAGGCTAGGTGAAAAGTCCTAGCTTGGAGGGCTAGGTGAAAAGTCCTAACTTGGAGGGTTAGGTGTAAATTCCTAACTTGGAGAGTTAGATGGAAAAATCCTTAGCTTGGAGGGTTAAGGTGGATGAATTCCTAGCTTGGAGGGCTAGGGTTGAGTCACTGGATCGGTCTGGTGACCGATCAGGGACATTGGCACGCTGCTCCTTAGTGGATCGGTCTGGTGACCGATCCAGCTATGTCTGATCGGACTGGTGACCAATCAGGGAGCGCACAGTGAGATTGGGAATCTACTGTGTGGCTCCTGATCGGACCGGTGACCGATCAGGGAGCAGGCTGCTTCCTTGCTGTCTTGCTCCTGATCGGTCTGGTGACCGATCAGGGAGCAAACGGTGAGTGAGTTCCCTTGCTGATCAAAGTCCTGGATCGGTCCGGTGACCGATCAGGGACTTTGGATCTGATTAAAAAATCACTGTTCATCTGTCCTGATCGGTTTGGGTGACCGATCAGGCTTCACTCTGATCGGTCTGGTGACCGATCAGGCTTCACTCTGATCGGTCGGGTGACCGATCAGGCGTGTATAGCCGCGAGAGCTGGGAATCCCAGTGAAGCAGTGGATCGGTTTGGTGACCGACCCACACGCCCCGGATCGGTCCGGTGACCGATCACTTTAATTCAAATATGCTGTCAGAAGTCTGTTTTCACTGCCGATTCTCTGCTACTTGCTGATTTCTTTTTGATATGCATTGCTAAGCCTCTGTTGGAGTGTGCAGGTGATAGCAGGTGATTCAAACACTCAAGGAGGGTCAATGGAAGGCTTTCCTTGGAGCAGGTTTGGATCTATTATGTTTTCAGGTCTCAACGGCGTCTGGCGCATCTGGCAACTGACGAAGGCGCGGCTGACAACTGACGGAGGCTCAGCTGGAGGAGTGTCCAGTGGACTGAGTGCTCAGAGAGGTCAGTGGGTCAGGGTGTGAGTCAGTGGTGCTGATGGAGCTGGCGACGTTGAGCAGGAGCTTAAGTGGCGAAGCTGGAAGCAGAGGCGAACAAGACAGAAAACTGGGAGAAGTTTGGCTGGGCTGTGTTCGTGCTCTGTTGCTTTGTTCTTGAGCTTTCTTGTACATCTTTGTGAGCTTGTCTTCTCGAGTGTCTCGTGAGCTTAAGATTGTATCCATCTGTGAGACATCTTGTGGAGAGGTTTCTCCACCGAGAAGGAGGCTGCTACTATCCGGAGTACATCGGGGCTTGATCTGCCGACGATCAAGGGATCGCCCACCTCACGGGCACGCCAAGGAGTAGGGGCAAGTTATCCCCGAACCTTGTAAACGATCCTTGTTGGCGATCCTTGGTTTGTATTCTCTGTTTCTGCAGTTTTGTTAAGTTTGCTTCTCTGCATTTGTTTTGTTTCCGCTGCTACTAACTTAAGTGCAGAGAAGATTCAAAAAGAGCTTAGAAATTGTGTCTGTCTATATTCACCCCCCTCTATAGCCATCTCGTTTCCAACATAACCGCACCCTTCCGCTTTCTTACCCTATCTGCTTTCAACCTCCTCGTTCACCTTCTGCTAGTCCGGTCGCTGCATTCGCTCCCAGCGTATGTCTTCTTCTCTTTTTTACTCCTTTCGTTCTCCATCATGAGTCCGATAGAGAAGAAGAAGAGGCCCCGAAGCGGGAGAGAAGATCCCTCAGAGGAACAGACCTATAGGCTGGAGTGGTATGACACCATCTCTTTTAGGATTATGTTAGAGACCCTCCAAGCCACCTGCGTGAAGTACGGTATCCCGGCGGACTTAGAGGTAGAAGTACCCGCGTTAGGTCAATCACCCGTAGAACCTCCCCTAGGTTTCTTTACTTTTTTCCTAGGGTAGGTAGAGTTAGGACTTCGCTTCCCTATTCCTCCTTTCTTCATAAGTATTGCCACTTACTTTGACATTCCTCTTCACCAACTGGCTCCAAACGCTTTTGCTCAGATGTGCGAGGCATTTATCCTCTTTAAACAATTCGATATCCCCTTGACTCCCCTTTTTTTTTTCATTTTTTTCGTTCCAGTTGGCTCACGAGAGGTGTTTAGCTTTACATCCCGCACCGGACAAAAATTCTTAGGGGGTCTTCCTTCCTCCCACAAGGGATGGAAGGAACATTTTTTCTTTATCCGACTCTCCCAGCGCCCCTTCAACCCTAGTCTTTGGATGGAGAGCCTGCCCCCGTCCCGGACCTCTGCAACTTCCAGCAGGACGCAGGATACCAGAGGCCTAGGGGTATCCTGACTAGGATGGAGTTCCACAGCCTCCAGCCGCTTTGAGGAGCTTCTCTATAGGGTTGACCTCAGCCCAAAAATCATCAGACTTAGCCCCAGTCTCCGTAAGTTCTCCTTTTTTAGTAAATATCATTGTTAATTCTAACTGATATCCTTCCGTCTTTGTTCTGCAGATGACATAATGCTCTCCTGAGCTATTAATCGACTTCTGAAGTGGGAGCAAACCAATGAGCAAGCCCTGATTCCCGCTCCAGTTCCTTCCGCCTTGGTGGGCATCACGGACGAGGGTTTTGAGGAGGTGGTCGAACGGTCCAAAGACCAGGGAGCCGAGGCCCCAGGGTGTTAGTAGGAGCCCTAGAGCCAATTATGTGATGATTGACTAGGGACTTTTTGTATCATATTCTATCATTAATAAAGACATGTTTGGTTATTATACTTACTGTATTTTTGTGCCAAATAACTAAGTATAATAATGTCCTTGTGTAGTAGGTTCTTATCTACATTATATCGATTGGGTGAATTGATAGTGAGATAATGTAGAGAACACTACACTAAATTATTCCTAGTCAAGCATTAATATTCAGGGACAATATTAATGCATGGAGACTAGCATGTAGGTCAATTGATGACTTGAGCTCACAAGTCATGGATATGTGATATCAAGTTGACATATGGGTATACATTAGAGAATGTGTACTGAATTGACCCGCCATGAGAAAGTTTTATAGATTGTCATATGAGTGTCATAAACTTTCTCATGTGACTATTGGTATGAATAGTCCTTAGACCTGAAGTCACTACGGTTCCCTACATAAGGAGTTATGTACTTTGGTATCGTCAAACGTCACCCGTAACAAGGTGGACTATAAAGGCGATCACTGGGTATGTAATGAATTATGCGGAGGGATGTGAGTGATGTAGATGAGATCTATTCCTCCCATATAACGGGAGTGATATCTGTGGGCCCCTTGATCGAGTAGGACTGCTAAAACGCATGGTCATGCTCAAATGAGTCAATATGAGATATTGAGCTCATTTGTTTGAGTGAGTCTACTCGGGGATCAAGAAACACAAAGATTGATCTAGGATGACACGGTCTATGTCTCATTGGTCAATCTAGATATCAAGGATAGAAGGACAAGGTCATACATTATCATAGTCACAGAGGTTTAGTCGAATCTCGACTTTTCTTGTTACTTGGGTAGCAATGATGCATTGCTAGATGTCGCTCATTGCTTATGTGTCTAAGGTGTTTAGGCACATTGCCAACGTCACGAGAACCTATTAGGTCACACACTAAGGACATGATGCTTCGGGAAATCTGAGTGGGAGCGCAAGTTGGGAACTCGGGAAGTCTGATCGGGAGCCCGAGTTGGGAACTCGGGAGGTCCGATCGGGAGCTCGAGTTAGGAACTCGGGAGACTAGTTCGGGAGCTCGGGTCAGGAGCTCAGAGACCTGGTCGGAAGCCCGAGAGGCCCGGTCGGAATTGCATGGGGAAATTCATTAAAGTGTTAAATGAAGGAAAGAGAAAAGTCTCTCTTCATTGGATGAAGAGAAGGCGAAGAGTCACATGAAAAGATGTGCTTTTTATTGGCTTTAATGAAGGGAAGTCAAAGAGACAAAAGACTCTTCATATATATGGGATGAATATAAAAGAGGGTCTAGTCATTTTGAATGATAAGTGTGTGAGCTTTCCTTTCTTCCCTTCCTCTCTTCTTCCTCCCCTCCCTCTTGGCCGAAACCCTTGTTGGGTTCTCGGTGGTCTTGTGAACTACCTCAAGTTGCTAGCACAAGTAGTTCTTCCCGAAGTTGAGAGATCGTGTCTGTATCGATACGAATAGAGGCACGGACACTTGAACGTGCAAGAGATCCGACGCATCTTGGATGAGCGGGATAAGCGAAGGGCACGCTCCAAAGGTATACACTGTAGATAGGTCTATTAGATAGATGAACTTTGTACGAGTTTTATTTCGCATTGATCGCTCAAGGGATCTTGTTTCCGCTGCATTTTTGTGTTTTGGTGTCGGGAGATCTCAACACAGGGGCAGTCGAGCTACCTGCTCATGCTGAAGGGGATTCTCCGCCCTCCCCAGTCCAAGCAGGAGATGGGGAGACCGCGCCTGCGCTCCCCGACGAGCAGCAGTTACCCCCCCCCCCCCCCCCCCCCCCACACCCGGGAAGAAGCGGCAGAAGACGCCCCCCAGCTGCTTATAAGGAGGACATGGTGTCTTTGTCCCAGAGCCTTCAGAAGACGCCCTCTTCTCCTTCCGGAATCTCCACTGATCTGGCCGTCCATGCTCCAGCCGCTCCGACTACTACTCCAGCTACTAGGCGAGACAAGGAGGTGCTGCCTGGTGTGCCTCGCACCCACCGGAAAGCCCCAGGGCCGAAGAAGATGACTTCCAAAGGTTCCCAGTCCATCCACATAAAAGCAACTCCCTCCAAGAGTCCTAGATAGCGGGTGGCGTCCAGCTCCGAGGAAGACGCCCCTGACCCTAGCAAGGTCCCTGGCCCGTTGATTCAAGCTGCAGAGGAACTTCTTCCCCCTCCTGCTCTGTTGGGGAGGTTGGTTGGGTCAGCCAGGTATCTGGGCATGCTTCACCAGTCTCTAACCATCACTCTTTCTATATTGTTGGTCGCTTCTAACTGCGCGTCTATGAGCCGCTTGCTATGCTCCCGAGGGGTTACTGAGGACCTCCTCCAACGAGTGGCAGCGTTAGAAGCAGAGACTGGTCGTGCCCGCGAGGCAGGCCTCCTGTAACTGGAGGTCAGCCGGGCCCTAAGAGTGAAGGTAGAACACTGCCTCAATGCCCTTCTAGCCTCTGAGGAGGCTCTTCACGGTTACCACCTCCGGGAGCGCTCCCTGTCGGAGAAGAATCAGGTCCTCTCCGACGACCTGCAAAAGCTGACCCAGGAGCGGGAGCAACTCCAGACCCAGGCGAAGGAGTTGTCTGCCACCATCCAGCTCCTGGAAACCTCCAAGAAGACCCTGGAGGATCGGACCCAGGAACAAGAGCGCCAACTGGCCACCCAAGTGTCTTAAATAGAGCTGGCAGCTGCATACGTGTCATGAGTATCCTTTCTTTTTTGCTTCTTATGTATTATTTGTCCTCGACATGAGAAGCAAGGAAATTAAAGAACAAATGTTCTTCACTGACTCAAGGAGCAAGGACGTTGACAAGCGACAATTCAGTCCAAGGAGCAGAGGGCCCCGAGGGAGGCCCCTGGTGTTGCCAAAGAATGAGCATACAACCCGAAGAGCTTACGACCGAGAGGGAAACACCAAATTCAAATGGGCAAGTCGGACAGACCGAGAGGGAGTTGTTATAGTAGTTGTATCTCTTGTACTTTGACTTGTTGTTTGAGAGTGTAACTACTACGTAAATAGGAATTCTTAATGAAACACTGTTGTCCCTTTCTTTTGTGTGCTCAGAGTCTTTTTTTTCAATCTATGTCTCCTTGTGCATTTTACATGACCCGCTTTTATCTTCATAAGTGAGATCATTTTATTCTAGCCACAGACCAAGGGGTCACCAGCGCAGCCAGGATGTCCCGAAGCTTGAGAACCCCACCGCTCAGTGGTCGACAGGCGGCTGCAACTCAATGCAAGTCCTTGTCGAACAACCACAGAGAAATGACTTCTGTCATGTTCTTCTAGCCAGCTCTTGATCGGGCATCAGCAACACCCCGACTAAGCCAACTAACCTCGGGCATCCGCAACACCGCGAGGTAGTAGGGCTTTAACAGCTCTCGGTCGGGCATCCGCAACACTCAGACTAAGCCTACTCACCTTGGGCATCTGCAGCACCGCGAGGTAGTAAGGTTTTGACAGCTCTTGGTCGGGCATCCGCATCACCCATACCAAGCCTACTCACCTCGGGCATCCGCAGCACCGTGAGGTAGTAGGGTTGTAATAGCTCTTGGTCGGGCATCCGCAATACCTAGACCAAGCCTACTCATCTCGGGCATCCACAACACCGCGAGGTAGTAGGGTTTTGACAGCTCTTGGTCGGGCATCCGCAACACCTAGACCAAGCCTACTCACCTCGGGCATCCGCAACACTGCAAGGTAGTAGGGTTTTAACAGCTCTTGGTCAGGTATTCGCAGTACTCGGACCAAGCCTACTCACATCGAGCATTCGCAGCACCACGAGGTAGTAGGGTTTTACAGAACTATCTTCGGGATCTAACCCTTCGTCCACGTCCTACGCACAGAACCTAGGCACAAGAAGAAAAGATGTTGGTGCAATCTTGGTTAGGTCAGGGTTGACCTAGTTTGACAAAGCTCAGGTGAGCTTGAGTCTAGCAAGCTCGGGTGAGCTTGAGGTGTATGTTTCGATGTTTGACATTGACGTTTGAATGCCGTATGGTGTCAAGTGGGTCAAGGTTGACTGGAGACTTGACTAGGTGAAGTCCAGGTGGATCGGGGAGATCGTGCGCTGGCATGGGAAAAGACCTAGTGGGACTAGGCACACCTAGTGGGACTAGGTGAAGTCCAGGTGGATCGGGGAGATCGCACGCTGGCATGGAAAAAGACCTAGTGGGACTAGGCACACCTAGTGGGACTAGGTGAAGTCCAGGTGGATCGGGGAGATCGCACGCTGGCATGGAAAAAGACCTAGTGGGACTAGGCACACCTAGTGGGACTAGGTGAAGTCCAGGTGGATCGGGGAGATCGCACGCTGGCATGGAAAAGACCTAGTGGGACTAGGCACACCTAGTGGGACTAGGTGAAGTCCAGGTGGATCGGGGAGATCGCACGCTGGCATGGGAGAAGACCTAGTGGGACTAGGTGAAGTCCAGATGGATCGGGGAGATCACATGCTGGCAAGGTGGAAGTCTACCGAGAGACTAGACCTAACTCGAGTGTTAGGCAAACCTGGTGGGGAATCAGGTTAAGTCCGAGCTGGGAGCTAGGCAGTAGAAATCCAGGTTGGTCAAAGGGGTTGACCGGACACTTGGTAGGGGAACCTAGGCTTGTGGAAAGAAGTTGGGTTGGACTCAATCGATTGGGTAATCGATTGAGTCAATCGATCAGGTGATCGATTACAGCAGTTTGTGCGAGGGAGCAGAAGAGTTCTGAATCGATTGAGTAATCGATTCAGGGTATCGGTAATCGATTGGGTAATCGATTACGGCAGTTGCGCGAGAGAACAGAGAAGCTCTGAATCGATTGGGTAATCGATTCAGGGAACTGGGAATCGATTGGCTAATCGATTACAGTTCGAAAACTAGCCGTTGAACGGCTAAATCCTACGTGGTAATCGATTGGCTAATCGATTCAGAAACCCTAGGTGTCGAGTATAAGGGCTTTCGCGTAGGTTTGTGGCTGCATCTCTTCTTCTATTCTTCTCCTCCTTCGGTGCCATCTCAAGGGAAGTCTTGGAGGACATTGCTGCTGCAATTCCAAGGTTCTAGAGGCAACCACAAGCTTGAAGATAGCAAGGGTAGCAAAGAGAGCTTAAACATTGTAAATCTTGTAAGATTTTGTATTGTATTTTGCTTCCTTTTTGTTGTATCTTCTTGTAAGCTTGTAAGAGGTTTCTCCACCTCAAGAAGGAGACTTTCATAGTGCATGAGAGTGTGAGGAGAGTGGATCCTTGGATTAGTCACCCGACCGGGGTGGATACCAAGTAAATCCTTGTGTTAGCGATTGCTTGAAGTCTTCCGCCGCAACAAATCATCAACAAGCGAATCGAAGCTAATCACCCCCCCTCTAGCTCGCCAATCGGTCCCAACAAAAGAGAAACCCTAGTTCTCTTTCTCAAAAGGAAGAAGAAGAAGTGAGGAAACCTTTTATTTCCTCCTCTTTCTATTCCTATATATACTAAGTGGAAGTTGAAGCAACTTCCATATATAGGTGCTTAGGTGTTTACTTGCATATATCTTAAATTGTTTCCATATCTTAATGTGATTCTTTGCCACCACCTAATGGAAACTTAATTAAATGCTAAACCATGGGTCTTTGGTTCGAGCCTCGGCTCCAACCCCTTTTTACTCTATAAAAGAATTTTTATATTTCTTTTTATTTTAGAAAATTTTGAAAAATTTGTTAGTAGGAGCCCTAGAGCCAATTATGTGATGATTGACTAAGGACTTTTTGTATCATATTCTATCATTAATAAATGCATGTTTGGTTATTATACTTACTTTATTATTTGTGCCAAATAACTAAATATAATAACGTCCTTGTGTAGTAGGTTCTTATCTACATTATAACGATCGGTTGAATCGATAGTGAGATAATGTAGAGAACACTACACTAAATTATTCCTAGTCGAACATAAATATTCAGGGACAATATTAATGCATAGAGACTAGCATGTAGGTTAATTGATGACTTGAGCTCACAAGTCATAGATATGTGATATCAAGTTGACACATGGGTATACATTAGAGAATGTGTACTGAATTGACCCGCCATGAGAAAGTTTCATAGATTGTCATATGAGTGTCATAAACTTTCTCATGTGACTATTAGTATGAATAGTCCTTAGACCTGAAGTCACTACGGTTCCCTACATAAGGAGTTATGTACTTTGGTATCGTCAAATGTCGCCCGTAACAAGGTGGACTATAAAGGCGATCACTGGGTATGTAATGAATTATGCAGAGGGATGTGAGTGATGTAGATGAGATCTATCCCTCCCATATGACGGGAGTGATATCTGTGGGCCTCTTGATCGAGTAGAACTGCTAAAACGCATGACCATGCTCAAATGAGTCAATATGAGATATTGAGCTCATTTGTTTGAGTGAGTCTACTCGGAGATCAAGAAATACAAAGATTGATTGAGGATGGCACGGTCTATGCCTCATTGGTCAATCTAAATATCAAGAATAGAAGGACAAGGTCATGCATTATCATAGTCACGGAGGTTTAGTCGGATCTCAATTTTTCTTGTTACTTGGGTAGCAATGATGTATTGCTAGATGCTGTTCATTGCTTATGTGTCTAAAGCGTTTAGGCGCATTGTCAACATCACGAGAACCTATTGGGTCACACACTAAGGACATGATGCCTCGGGAGATCTGATCGGGAGCCCGAGTTGGGAACTTGGGAGATCTGATTGGGAGCTCGAGTTGGGAACTCGGGAGATCGGATCGAGAGATCGGTAGACTGGGTCGGGAGCTCGGCACTCGGCAGACTGGGCTAGGAGCTCGGCAAACTGGGTCAGCAGCTCGACACTCGACAGACTGGGTCGGGAGCTTGGCAGACTGGGTCGGGAGCTCGACACTCGACAGACTGGGCTAGGAGCTCGGCAGACTGGGTCGGGAGCTCGGCACTCAGCAGACTAGGTTGGGAGCACGGCAGACTCGGTCTTAACTGCTCGATCTATTATCTGAATAGTGTAAGATCGAGTGCGTTTCTAGAGGGGGTGAATAGCACTTTTTCGAAGTTTTCTCTACAAGATTGTTAGCGCAATACAAACAAGAATAATAAGCAATAACAAATTCAACGCTAACAAGGAGATTTTTACTTGGTATCCACCTCGAAAGGTGACTAATCCAAGAATCCTTCGATGGATCACTCCCCAGATAACTTCCGGCTAGCCCTTGTCGCTCCTTATGGGTGGAGAAATCTCGTCACAACACCTTGACAACACCTGAGCACCAAAAGCTACTAATCTGATCTACCCAAGCAGATTTCGCCAAAAGCCCTAGTCTAAACCGAGTTCTCTTTAAATAGAACTCAAGCTGGAAACCCTCGCTAGCAGTCGACTGCCCCCACTCAAATTTGATTGTTGACAGCCCCAACGTTCGAATTCTGCCAGCTCACCAGCTGCTACCAGTCGACTGCTCCCAAGGCAGTCGACTGATCCCTTACTAAGCCTAGGGTTACACTCCCCGAGTACATTTCACTCCGCACTCGAACCCTCCCAGCTTAGTTCCCGAGTACAACGACTCACACTAGGACCCTCATAACCTAGTCGACTCTTCACCAGCAGCCTCGACTGTTGCCTTCACGCCCTCTTCATCTTCAGCCCTCGTCCCTCGGATGCGCACGCAAACCTCCAGCTTGTCTCCATGCCATCCTTCACGTACGCCTCGAAGTCCGCATCCCTCGGCTCATCGTCCCTGCTATCCACGGTCCCTTGGATGCACACAAGCCTCCAGCTTGCATCATGCCATTCTTCACCTGAAGACATCAACCAAGTCCATGTGTACCTGCAAACCTGCACACTCACATACATATGTTAGTCCAACAACAAACCCTAACTTAAACCCTTTGCCCAAACATCAAAACACATGGTCACTCCAGACCACAGATTGCCTCAACAAATAGGTCGACTTTCATAACTGAGATCTTCTTGAACTTGTACCGTTTGTGGCTCAATCACTTGGTTGGCATCGGGAATATGTTTCTTCAGCATTGAGACATGAAACACATTATGGATAGCTGACATCTCTGGAGGTAGCTCTAACTCATAAGCTACTTTGCCAATTCAATTCGTTACTAGGTAGGGTCCTATATAACGAGGAGTTAGCTTGCCTTTCTTGCCGAATCTCATTACTCCTTTCACGGGAGCTACTTTGAGAAAAATTGTATCCCCAACTTCGAACTCCAGCGGTCTACGACACACATCGGCATAACTCTTCTGCCTACTTTGAGCAGTTTCTATCCTTTGGCGGATGCTCTTTATAGCTTATGTGGAATCATTAATAAGGTCAGTCTGATACCCCATTTCTTTCTTCTCACTACTTTTGTACCAACAAATAGGATATCTGCACCTTCTATCATAAAGAGCTTCATAAGGCGTCATACCAATAGTAGCTTGGTACTGTTATTATAGGCAAACTCAGCTAAACATAAATACTTGCACCAACTGTCCTTGAAATCTAATACACAAGCTCCGAGCATATCTTCTAAAACTTGATTTACTCTTTCTGTCTGCCCATCATCTGAGGATGGAAAGCTATGCTAAATCTCAGTTTGGTGCCAAGCGTTGCCTGTACACACTCCTAAAAGTGCGAAGTAAAACGACCATCTCTATCGGAGATAGTGGTCTTCGGAACTCCGTGCAGCCGGATCACTTTCTGTACATATAACTGAGCTAGTCTTTCTATTGAGTAAGACACTTTGATTGCCAAGAAGTGTGCAGATTTGGTCAATCTGTCTACAATTATCCATATAGCATCATAGCCATTTGTTGTCTTTGGTAGACCAACAATGAAGTCCATGGCTATATCTTTCCATTTCCACTCGGGAATCTGTATGGGTTGTAGGACTCCTCCTAGCCTTTGGTGTTCTGCTTTAACTCTTTGACATGTTAGGCAGATACTGACATATTTAGCTACATCTCTTTTCATTCCAGACCACGAAAATATTCTTTTCAAATCCTAGTACATTTTGGTAGAACCAAGGTGCATAGAGTAGGGAGTTCTATGGGCTTCCTTAAGAATCTTCTTTCTCAACTCTTCGATGTTGGGGACACATAAACGGTCACCATAATAGAGTATCCCACTATCAGATACTCTAAATTCTTTACTTTCTTCTTCTTGCATCTCTTTCTTGATCTTTTGAATATCAGAATCTTGATCTTGCTTTTTCTGTATATCCTCAAGCAGAGTTGACTCTAGTGTCAATATTGAGAGTTGCCCATATATGATCTCAACTCCATAATCTACTATCTCTTTCTGCAGTGGTAGTAACAGTAATGACAGGGACATCAAAGTTGCGCAAGCCTTTCTACTTAATGTATCAGTCACTTTATTCGCTTTACCAGGGTGGTTGAGAATTTCACAATCATAATCTTTGACTAACTCTAGCTACCTTCGCTGTCTCATATTTAGGTCCTTCTGAGTGAAGAAATATATCAGACTCTGATGATCTGTGTAAATCTTGTACTGGACTCCGTACAGATAATGTCTCCATATTTTGAGAGCGAAGACTACTGCTGCTAACTCAAGATCAAGAGTAGAGTAGTTCTTTTCATAATCCTTGAGTTTCCTGGAAGTATAAGCAATGATCTTGCCTTCTTGCATGAGTACAACTCCAAGTCCTAGCTTTGATACATCACTGTATATATCAAAGCTTCTGTCACTTTCGGAAACTGTAAGAATGGGAGTACTTGTCAATCTTTTCTTCGGCTCAATAAAACTCTGTTCACAATCTTTAATCCACTCATATTTCTTATTCTTTCTGGTAAGGGCTATCAGTGGAGAAGCTATCTTTGAAAAGTCCTCCAGAAATTTTCTGTAATACCCTGCTAAACCTAGAAAGCTTTTGATCTCACTGGCATTCTTTGGTCGACATCAGTTACTAATTGCTTCAATCTTTGCTGGGTCTACCATAATACCTTCCTTGGAAATGATGTGGCTTAGAAAAGCCACTTGGTCAAGCCAGAATTCACACTTTAAAAATTTGGCGTACAATTTCTTCTGCTGTAAGGTCTTCAACACTACCCTCAGATGTTCGTCATGTTCTTCCTGAGACTTTGAATAAACTAGGATATCATCAATAAAGACTATGACAAACTTATCAAGAAACTCCTTGAATACTCGATTCATTAGATCTATGAATGTTGCAGGGGCGTTTGTCACTCCAAAGGGCATGACTACAAACTCGTAGTGTCCATACCGTGTTCGGAAAGCATTTCTCGGCACATCACTCTCCTTAACTTTGAGTTGATGGTAACCTGATTGCAGATCCATTTTGGAAAACACTGTTACCCCTTTCAACTGATCAAACAAATCATCTATCCTTGGCAAAGGATATATGTTCTTGATGGTCACCTTATTCAAGGCTCGATAATATATGCACATTCGCATAGATTCATCTTTCTTCTTGACGAACAACACGGGAGCTCCCCATGGTGAATAACTAGGGCAGATGAAATCCTTGTCGATCAACTCTTGTAATTGTTCTTGTAGTTCTCTCAGTTCTGCTGGTGTCATACGATAAGGTGCCTTTGAAATAGGGTTGGTACCTGGAGCCAACTCAATTTCAAACTCAATTTCTTGGTTAGGAGGGAGTCCTGGTAATTCTTTAGGAAACACCTCCAGATAATCACAAACTACCCGCACTTCGTCTTTCTTTAGTCCTTCTATTTGCCTTGCATCTACTATATGTGCTAAATTACCAGAGCATTCATTATCTAACATCCTCTGAGTTTGTAAGGTAGATAAAAACTTTTTTGTCTTTCTTTTTGGGTCTCCAACAAACTTGAACGGAAGTTCTACTTTTAGTGTAAACTTTACTTTCCTTTTGCGGCATTCAATAGAGGCACTGTACTTGCTCAAGAAATTCATCCCTAAAATGATATCGTAATCCTTCAAGTTCTACGAAATGCTTAGGATCATACAAAAAATGCTTAGGATCTTTAAGTTCTACGAAAAACATACGAAGAACCACTTTTACTGCAGGTGAGTGATCTACTTACTTGGTGCTTACTAAACTCACTAGTACCGGGCGGAACTATCTTCGGGATCTAACCCTTCGTCCACGTCCTTCGCACAGAACTTAGGCACAAGAAGAAAAGAGAAACCCTAGTTCTCTTTCTCAAGAGGAAGAAGAAGAAGTGAGGAAACCTTTTCTTTCCTCCTCTTTCTATTCCTATATATACTAAGTGCAAGTTGAAGCAACTTTCATGAATAGGTGCTTACTTGCACATATCTTAAATTATTTTCATATTTTAATGTGATGATTTACCACCACCTAATGGAAACTTAAACAAATGTTAAACTAAGGGTTCTTGGTTTGAGCCTCGGCTCCGACCCCTTTTTACTCTATAAAAGAAATTTTTATATTTTTTTATTTTGGAAAATTCTGAAAAATTTTCGGGCGTTTCACCTACTCACCTCGGGCATCTGCAACACCTGGACTAAGCCTATTCACCTTGGGCATCAGCAACACCGTATGGTAGTAGGGTTTTAGCAGGCAAGTATTCAGTGTTTTTCGAGTAATATTTCATTTGCTCCTTTATTTATTGAACTGCAAGACAGTACCAACAGAAATACAAGTCTTATGCAACCAACTCAACATCTCGCCGAGTACGATAAGGTAGAAGATGATTGGCATGCCATGGCCTCTCCAGCCCCTTGCCTTTGTCATCCTCCAGATAGTGGCTAACTCCTGTGAGCTTTCTAGTGATGATGTAGGGTCCGTCCCATTGAGGCTCCAGCTACCCCGGATCGCCGACTGGTTTGATCCTCTTCCAAACCTTGTCTCCGACTTCAAAGCTGCGGGCGATTACTCGGCGATTATAGGCTTGTTGTATACGTTGTCGGTACGCTTCCAACCAGGCTACTGCTTTATCTCGGACCTCTGCCACGAGATCTAGGTCAATCAGCCGCTCTTGATCATTGTCCTCCTTGTTATAGTGCTGCCGTCGGACGGACTCTTCACCTACCTCCACCGGGATCACGCCCTCAGCTCCATACACCAGCTGAAAAGGGGTCTGGTTTGTTCCTTCTCATGGAGTGGTATCGTAGAACCGCAAGATACTGGGGAGCTCCTCGACCCAGCTACCTCCGACGTGATTTAGTTTTATCTTGAGTCCCCTAAGAATTTCACGATTAACAACCTCAGCTTGTCCATTGCCTTGAGGGTACGTGATCGATGTGAAGACTTGAAGAATGCCTAGCCCCTCGCACTAGTCTTTGAGCTTTCGTTCGGAAAACTGTCTTCCATTGTCCGACACCAGCTTGTAAGGCATGCTGTATCTGCAGACAATATCCCTCCATAGGATCTTCATTACCGTGGCCTCCGTGATATGTGCCAGAGGCTCCGCTTTCACCCATTTGGAGAAATAGTCCACAAGGACTAGTAGGAACTTTTTCTGCTGGGGTTCGATAAGAAATGGGCCTACAATGTCCATTCCCCATTGATCGAAGGGGCAGGACACCGTGGAGACTCGCAGGGGCTCGGTTGGTCGATAAGTCACATGCTAATGTCTCTGGTAGGCTTCGCATCCGGCCACAAACTTAAGAGTGTCAGCCTGTAGAGTGGGCCAAAAATATCCTGCCAAGATAATCTTCCTAGATAGAAACCTTCCCCCAATGTGGCTTCCGCAGATACCTGAAGACCTTGTTCATCATCCGCTGGTAAGTTGCCCCAGCGTTGCGCAATCCGAAAGACATGACATTATAGCAATACGTGCCATCGACTGTCACAAAGCTGACTTTCTCCTGGTCTTCGGGAGCAAGAGGAACTTAATGGTAGCCTTAATAAGCATCCGACATCGAAATGAAATCACAACCGACCGTAGAATCTACTAACCGGCCTATTCGAGGCAAGGGGTAACAATCCTTAGAGCAAACTTTATTCAAATCACGAAAATCAATACAACCCCGCCATTTACCCCTGGCTTAGGGACAAGGACTATATTAGCTAACCAGATTGGGAATTGAACTTCTCTTATGTGCCCGGCTCTTAACAGCTTGTTGACTTCTTCTCTGATTGCCTTGTCCTACTCTGGTGCAAAATGCCTTCACCTCTGTTTTACCAGCCGAGCTCTAGGGATTACATGCAGGTGATGCATGGCTAGAGCTGGGGGGACCCCTTTGATTTCCTCGGCAGCCCAATCGAAGATGTCTCGATGGCTCTGCAGGCAATATATAAGACGACTTCTCAACTCTGGTGCAAGGTCAATGGCGATCCTCATAACTCCCCCCGTCTGCTGAGGGTAAATCTGGACCTCCTCGCTCCCGATCTCCCTCCGTTCTTCTTTGGGTCCTTCCTCTTCTTGTGGGTCGGTGAAATCGATTTGCAGAGCTTCGTGTGACTTCGGGTTCTTGCGGGACTCCGATCTGACTTCCCCGTTGTAGCATCGCCGAGACACCAACCGGTCTCCCTTAACCTCGGCCACTTGATCACCTACCGGAAACTTGATCTTTTGGTGGTAGACCGAGACCACCGCCTGGAATATGATAAGTGTCGGGCGTCCCAAGATAGCGTTGTAGGATGAGGGAGCGTCCACGACTAGGAAGGGAGTCCTCCTCGTCCTCTCCAGAGTGTCACTACCCAATGACAGCGATAGGGTAATTTACTGTTGGACCGGGTGCATGTTGACAAGGATACGGGTTCGTAATTTTAAAATATTTACGTGCAGCGGAAGAATTAGCATAAATAATTTCTCAAATTATTTTTAACCACGTATCTAGCATGCGACCTTATGATGTGTGGACATGATCATAAATTAAAAGTTTGCGAAAAAGTAAACTAATTTACTTTGTACCTCGCGTAACTCGAAGAAAGGGACGAGATCCAACCGTAGCGTCCCTTGGAAGCTCCGCCTCTATTCGCGTCCACGCCGAGTTCTCTTCGGGATGACTTCGCAAAGTCACGAGTTTTGTGCCGACAAGAACTACTAGATTCTCTAAAGGCACAACTAGAAGATCAAGAGAGAAGAAAGGAAACTAACCATCAAGTAACGGAATCAAAATTCCGGGAAAGGTAGGAAGGAGTCGCGATCCGCTTCTTCTTCTTTTCGGCACCTTCTTGGTGGAGGAAGCTCACGGCCACCCTAGGTACGTGCGCTGGCCCTAGGGGAGGAGAGAGAGCCAGCCCTAGAGAGAGAAGTGGGCGCCGGCCCTAGAGAGAGAGAGGGAGAGAGTTAGAGAGAGAGAGAGAGTTATTCTCTTGATTACTCAATTGAGGAATTCAAGCCTAGCCTTGGTTCCTTTATATAGTAGCCTCTCCCTTGCCAAGTCTCCTCTTTAACGAAATTTTTCATAAGAAATTTATCCTATAAATTTTCTTATGAATTAATCCGTTTATGCCAAGTTTTATTATAACTAATTTTATAATAAAACAAATACAACTCTCCTTTTATTATTAAATAAAATTTACAAGAAATTTATAAAATTTTTCTTATCATGGAAAAATTAATTCATAATTGATTTTATAAAATTAAAATAAATCGATCCATGGTTCATTTTAATTTCCATAAAAAAGAATAAATTTCTATAAATTCCTTTATATAAATTCCTTTACATAAATCTCTTTATATAAATTTCTTAATATAGATTTATTTATCCATAATTTTATAAAACAAATCGCGCTTGATTTATTTTATAATTTAAACCAATTAAATTGGTTTCTCTCTTTTTGGTGGCCGACCAAACCAAAGAGGGTGGCACCCTCTTTGGCTGGCCACTCCAAGCCCTTCCCTCGCGAATTAAACTCATTTAATTCGCCCAATAAGCCTTCAAAAGACTTAGCCATTTTAAGCTTCCGTTGCGCCTCTGATAAATTCAGATTCGACTTATTTCTCTTAATCGGAAAATCCAATTTTCAACTCGTTTTAAATCCCTCGGATTACTCGTAGTGCGTGTGACTAAATAGGCTTTCGATTTATGTTGGCCGTCTATAATTCATCAATTATAGAACGATCATGAGTGGCACCTAGTAGTACATCATGATCCCCAATTAATCGAAAGATCAACGGTTGACCTCAGAAATTATTCTGAAACCCTTCAGCAGCTCTAATGAATCGTGCCTCATTCCCTTCACCATCTTATACCCACTTGGTTCAGGACATGGTCTGTGTGTGTCCGTCCCCA
>JAGFNQ010004585.1:0-108150 GCA_024364735.1 Boesenbergia rotunda | reverse complement strand
TCCATAGTATTCCATTGGTGTTTTCATTCTCCAACTCTATTTATCGCTTCTCTATTTGGGTCCTAAACTCAAAAAAAAAAAAAAAAAAGGTGTTACTTGAGTCATTGTGTTTTTTTGACTGAAGAAAAAAAAAAGGACAAAAAGGAAATTCGAAAAAAAAAAAAAAAAAAGAAGGAAGATCGGCGAATTGAAAGGACCCAATATTTCTCTCATTGCTCTTGATCGTTGCTGAATTTCTTGTTCTAACCGTTTATTTCTCTTGTTCTACTCATATTCTCTTGTTGGTTTCTTGCTCACTTGATTGTCTACTTGTTGTCTTGAGAAAATCGTTGATAAGGTTCTTTTCTTAAGGGCTTATAAAGGAAGCTGAGTGGATAAATTTGAGTGCAACCACGTGAGGCGAGTGGTGAGGTCTTTCTAACATTTCTTGTGTAATTTTCCTTTCATTTTTGTTGCAAGCATGAGTGGGGAAAACTCCCCTAGGCAAGATCCTAATAGGCTTCAAATGGAGGCGCTTACTCAACACTTTGAGAGAATGCTTCAAAGACAACTTGAAGGCTTACATGAAAGGATGGACCGACTTGAAGGAGGAAGAGTTTCCAACCATGGGGGAAATTCTAATCATGAAGAATCTCATCCGGGAAGTGACCTATTCTATAGTTCTCCAAGAGAAAGAAGGAGGCGTGAAGGGGGACGAAGACACGAAAGAGGAGGTAGAAACCATCAACATGAAGACGATCTAAGAGGGGTGAAAGTCAAGGTACCTTCCTTCCAAGGGAGGAATGACCCCGACACATATCTTGAGTGGGAAATGAAAATAGAGCAAATCTTCTCATGCCACAATTACCCTGATGCAAAGAAAGTGAAGGTGGCTGCCCTTGAGTTCACCGATTATGCTTTAATTTGGTGGGATCAAATGCAAAAGGAGAGAAGAAGGTATGGAGAGCACCCTATCAACACTTGGGGTGAAATGAAGACTTTGATGAGAAGGAGATTTGTGCCTTCCCACTACCATAGGGAGTTGCACAACAAATTGCAAAGACTCATCCAAGGGAGTAGGAGTGTGGATGAGTATTACAAGGAGATGGAGGTGGCTTTGATTAGGGCCAATATTGAGGAGGAAAGAGAAGCAACTATGGCTCGATTTCTCCATGGCCTAAACCGAGATATTGGAGACATTGTAGAGCTACAACATTATGTGGAGCTTGAAGACTTAGTTCATCAAGCAATGAAAGTGGAGCAACAATTAAAGAGAAAGGGCGTTATGAAAAGACCATCTTCTTCAAACTACTCTTCAAATTGGAAGGACAAGCCAAAGAAGGAGGGTTCCTCTTCTAATTCAAAGGAGGTAACAAGCGCTAAGAAGCCTTTTCCTACTACTACTTCTTCTACTTCTAAGAGCAGGGATATCAAGTGCTTCAAGTGTTTGGGAAAAGGACATATCGCATCCGAATGCCCGAATAAGAAGACTATGGTGGTTAGGGATAATGGGAGCATCTCTAGTGAAGAAACTTCTTCTCATTCTTCTTCTTCAAGCGATGAGGAACATGATGGAGCAGCCTATGCGCAAGATGGCGATCTCTTGGTGGTTAGAAGGTTATTAGGAAGTCAAGCCAAGGAGCATGAGGAGGACCAAAGAGAGAATATTTTTCATACTCGTTGCCTTATTCAAGGTAAAACATGCTCTATGATCATTGATGGTGGAAGTTGCACCAATGTGGCAAGCACTAGGTTGGTTACCAAACTCAACCTCAAGACTACACCGCATGCAAGACCATATAAACTCCAATGGCTAAGTAATAGTGGTGAATTGGTGGTGAATCAACAAGTGATGATTAATTTCTCCATTGGAAAATATGAAGATCAAGTTCTATGTGATATTGTACCTATGGAGGCAAGCCACATTCTTCTTGGAAGACCTTGGCAGTTTGATAGGCGAGCTCACCATGATGGATTCTCCAACAAGTTCTCATTTCTTCACAATTCCACAAAGTCACACTTGTACATTTATCACCTAGGGAGGTTTGTGCGGATCAAAAAAAAATGCGAGAGAAAAGAGAAAAGAAGAGCGAGAGCTTAAGAAAAAGAAAGGAGAGAATGAGGAAAAGAAAAGAGAGAATGAGGAAAAGAAAGAGAGAATGAGGAAAGAAAAGAAAAGAGAGAATGAGGAAAGAAAAGAGAGAACGAGGAAAAGAGAAGAGAGAAGAATAGAAAATTTGTTTGCAAGAGGAAGTGAGGTGAAGAGAGCTTATTTGACAAGGCAACCTATATTTCTTCTTTTGTGCAAGGAACTTGCTTGGAACTAATACTAACTCCTTGCCCAGTGATGTTGTTGCTATTTTGCAGGACTTTGAGGATGTGTTTCCCCAGGAAGTACCTCACGGTTTGCCCACCAATGAGGGGAATAGAACACCAAATGGACCTTATTCCTGGTGCTTCTCTTCCCAATAGGCCTGCCTATAGGAGCAACCCTCAAGAAACAAGGAGATACAGAATCAAGTGGAGGAGTTATTACAAAAAGGATGGGTGAGAGAGAGCTTAAGTCCTTGTGCTGTACCAGTAATTTTGGTACCTAAAAAGGATGGATCATGGAGGATGTGCACGGACTGTAGAGCTATCAACAACATCACCATTCGGTATCGACATCCTATCCCTAGACTTGATGATTTACTTGATGAATTGCATGGTGCTTGCTTCTTTACTAAGATTGATTTGAAAAGTGGGTACCATCAAATTAGGATAAGGGAAGGGGATGAATGGAAAACTGCTTTCAAAACTAAATATGGATTGTATGAATGGTTGGTAATGCCTTTTGGGTTAACTAATGCGCCAAGCACTTTTATGAGGCTTATGAACCATGTTTTACGAGAATTCCTAGGAAAATTTGTGGTAGTATACTTTGATGATATTTTGGTATATTCCAAGAGTTTGGTTGAGCATGTAGCACATCTCAAATCTGTCTTGCATGTCCTTAGAAAGGAGAGACTGTATGCTAACTTAGAAAAGTGTTCCTTTTGCACTGATCATGTGGTTTTTCTTGGATTTGTCATAAGTTCTAAAGGAGTGCAGGTTGATGAAGAGAAGGTTAAGGCCATTAGAGATTGGCCAACCCCCAAAACTGTGAGTGAGGTTAGGAGCTTCCATGGGTTGGCAAGTTTCTATAGAAGGTTTGTGAAGGATTTTAGCACACTGGCAGCACCCCTAAATGAAATTGTCAAGAAAAATATGAGTTTTAAGTGGGGAGAGAATCAAGAAAATGCATTTCAAGCACTTAAGGACAAACTCACACATGCACCCATTCTTGCTTTGCCTGATTTTTCCAAATCATTTGAAATTGAATGTGATGCATCTCATGTGGGTATTGGGGCTGTTTTACTTCAAAATGGACATCCCATTGCATATTTTAGTGAGAAGATAGGTGGCGCCACTCTCAACTATTCCACTTATGATATAGAATTGTATGCACTTGTTAGAGCTTTGCAAACATGGCAGCACTATCTTTTGCCTAAAGAATTTGTTATTCATAGTGATCATGAATCTTTGAAGTATTTGAAAGGGCAGGGGAAGCTCAACAAAAGGCATGCCAAATGGGTTGAATTTCTTGAACAATTTCCGTATGTGATTAAGCATAAGCAAGGAAAGGTAAATGTTGTAGCAGATGCACTTTCACGAAGGTATAATTTGCTTGTTACACTTGAAACTAAATTACTTGGCTTTGAACATATCAAAGAGTTGTATGAACATGATAGTGACTTCTCTGAATTATATGCTGCGTGTGAAAAGAAATCACAAAATGGGTTTGTTAGGCATGATAATTACTTGTTTAAGAACAATAGACTTTGTGTGCCTAGAGGATCCATGCGTGAATTGCTAGTTAGGGAAGCACATGAGGGGGGTCTAATGGGACACTTTGGGGTTCAAAAGACCTTAGAAATGTTGCATGAACATTTTCATTGGCCACACTTAAGGCATGATGTGCAAAAATTTTGTGAAAAGTGCATTGTGTGCAGAAAAGCAAAATCTAAGGTATCACCTCATGGACTTTACACTCCTTTGCCTATTCCTGATTCCCCTTGGATTGACTTGTCTATGGATTTTGTTGTAGGGCTACCACGCACTCAAAAAGGTAAGGACTCCATTTTTGTGGTAGTTGATAGATTTTCTAAGATGGCACACTTCATACCTTGCCACAAAGTGGATGATGCAACTCATGTGGCAGATTTGTTTTTCAAAGAGGTTGTAAGACTTCATGGCATGCCTAGGAGCATTGTTTCAGATCGTGACACCAAATTCTTAAGTCATTTTTGGAGGACCTTATGGAACAAACTAGGAACAAAGCTTCTTTTCTCCACTACATGTCACCCTCAAACTGACGGCCAAACTGAGGTGGTAAATAGGACTCTTTCTACTCTGCTTAGAGCAATTATTAAGAAGAACATTAAGTCTTGGGAAGAATGTTTACCTCATGTTGAATTTGCTTATAATAGGGCTGTCCATTCTACTACTCAATTTTCCCCTTTTGAGATTGTTTATGGGTTCAATCCGCTAACACCTCTTGATTTGCTTCCTTTACCTAACACTTCTTCTTTAGTTCACAAGGATGGTCAAGCAAAGGCAGAATATGTGAAAAAGCTTCATGAGCAAGTTAAAGCTCAAATTGAGAAGAAAATGGAGCAATATGCGAAGAGAGCCAATAAAGGGAGAAAAAGAGTTGTCCTTGAACCCGGTGATTGGGTGTGGGTTCATATGAGAAAGGAAAGGTTTCCTGCCCAAAGGAAATCAAAGCTTCAACCAAGAGGAGATGGACCATTCCAAGTGTTGGAAAGAATTAATGACAATGCTTACAAAATTGACTTGCCCGGTGAGTATGGTGTTAGTGCAACATTTAATGTGGCTGATTTGCGTCCATTTGATGTAGGTGATGAAGATCTAAATTTGAGGACGATTTCACCTAAAGAAGGAGGGAATGATGTGGACCAAGGAGGGGATACAAGCTTACAAGACAAAGCCATAGAGGAAGAGGCATTGAAAGGAATTGGAGGACCCATGACTAGATCCAAGACTAAGAGAATGAAGCAAGCTTTGGAAGGCTTAATAATGGAGCTCAAGGAGAAGAAGGATCAATGCACAATGGAGGCAACAACTAAATGGATCACATTCCTTCAAATTGAAAGTGAAATTGAGCCCACATGAAGACAAAACTTGAAGGCCCAAAACCACATGATCCAAGATGCATTCAAGGGCTACAAGTGTCCAATTTTCGTGGGTATTTTTGGGGGAATTTTCTGAAGTTATTTTTGATGTCTTTTGGTGGGTTTTTAATGCTTTTGGGAGTTCCTAAGCTAGTATTAGGGAATTGTGGGAAATAAACATCATGCATGCATGCATGCATGATAATGGTGCATAATTAGTGCTTAGTGGGAAGTGTGGTAGAGGTTAATGTTTCAACCTCCACTAAGTCTATATATAGGAGAACTCTTGTATGACCAAGGATGTTAAGTTTGAATGAAATCAGAGTTTTCTCTATTGTGAGAGCTTCCTTTGGTTCTTAGGCAAAGAACTAATCGTGATCTTATCAAGGCAACTTGTGGCGATCGAAACCCCCCATGACTTATCACTCACCCTCTCATCTTTCTTGAGTGTGGCGTCAATATCCTTCCCTACATCTGAATTTCAAGGCGATCCATTCCAAGGTGCTTATCATCACTAGTAACAGGCGGAACTATCTTCGGGATCTAACCCTTCGTCCACATCCTTCGCACATAACTTAGGCACAAGAAGAAAAGAGAAACCCTAGTTCTCTTTCTCAAGAGGAAGAAGAAGAAGTGAGGAAACTTTTTGTTTCCTCCTCTTTCTATTCCTATATATACTAAGTGGAAGTTGAAGCAACTTCCATGAATAGGTGCTTAGGTGCTTACTTGTATATATCTTGTTGGGACCGGGTGCATGTTGACATGGATACGGGTTCGTAATTTTAAAATTTAATTACATGCAGAGGAAGGTTTAGCATAAATAATTTCTCAAATTATTTTAACCACGTATCTAGCATGCAACCTTATGTTGTGGAGACATGATCATATATTTAAAATTTTGTAGAAAGTAAACTAATTTACTTAATACCTCGCGTAACTCGTAGAAAGGGACGAGATCCAACCGTAGCGTCCTTTGGAAGCTCCGCCTCTATTCGCGTCCACGCCGAGTTTTCTTCGGGATGACTTCGCAAAGCCACGAGTTTCGTGCCGACAAGAACTACTAGATTCTCCAAAGGCACGACAAGAATACCAAGAGAGAGATGGAAAGACTAACCACCAAACGAAGAACGGAATCAAGATTCCGGGAGGAAGGAAGGAGTCGCGCCCGCTTCCGCTTCTTCTTCTACTTCGGCCTCTTCTTGGTGGTGGAAGCTCACGGCAACCAAAAGGATGGCCTCTAGGGCCGGCGCCACTAGAGGAGGGAGAGGGAGAGAGGCTAGGCAAGAATCCTTGATCTCTTGGATTAATTTCCAAGCCTTGCCTTGGTGCCTTTATATAGTAGCCTCTTAATCACCAAGTTTCCTCTTAACGGAATAAATTTTCATAAGAAATTTATCTTATAAATGTTTCTATGAATTATTCCGTTATGCAAAGTTTTTATTATAACTTAATTTATAATAAAAACAACCATGTCTCCCCTTTTATTATGGAAAGAAATTTCTTTATATAAATTTCTTTATATAAATTTCTTTATCATGGTAAATCAATCCATTATTGATTTTATAAAATAAAATAAACCAATCCAAGGTTTATTTTAATTTCCATGAAAATAAATCTCTTTATATAAATTTCTTTATCATGGCAAATCAATCCATTATTGATTTTATAAAATAAAATAAACCAATCCAAGGTTTATTTTAATTTCCATAAAAATAAATCTCTTTATATAAATTTCTTTATCCATAATTTTATAAAACAAACCGCGCTCGATTTATTTTATAATTTTAACCAAACAATTTGGTTCTCCCCTTTTGATATGGTCGGCCAAACAAAGAGGGTGGGGACCCTCTTTGGCCGGCCAAACCCAAGCCGAAACCGTACGAATTAAACTCATTTAATTCGTCCAATAAGTCTTCAAAAGACTTAGCCATTTTATGCTTCCGATGCGTCTCTGAAAAATTCAGATTCGACTCATCTCTCTTGATCGGAAAATCTAATTTTCAACTCGTTTTAAATCTCTCGGATCACTCGTAGTGCGTGTGACTAAATAGGCTTTCGATTTATGTTGGCTGTCTATAATCAACCAATTATAGAACGATCATGAGTTGCACCTAGTAGTACATCATGATCCCCAATTAATCAAAAGATCAACGGTTGACCTCAGAAACTATTCTGAAACCTTTCAGCAACTTTAATGAATCGTGCCTCATTCCCTTCACCATCTTATACCCACTTGGTTCAGGACACGGTCTATGTGTGTCAGTCCCCACTAGGCTGACTACGTCACACCTAGCCCAAGTAATGTCTTTCTCGTCCAACGGATTCTAATTACTCTCATGTTTCTGAGAGATTCATACTCGAACATGTGATGCTCTGGCCAGAGGCTTCGAGTAACAATCTGACGATAGGCCTTGGGTATACATCTCCTCGCAAGGAGTGGTGAATCCTTTGTAGGCTGTTCAAACATCTTCGGGCACTTCGGCTTATACCTAATCATCCTGGGTCCACACCTCCATGGAGATGTTTGCTTAAGATGTCAAAGTATAAGTCTTCATGACCAAGATGACTTGAACACCGTAAGTCAAAGGAACATCGCACTTAAGCTGCAGTAAGAACTTCATTGACATATCTATATGTAGATTACCATATGAAGTTTTACAGCTAGTCACTCCAATGAACTAGTTCCCTTAACTAGCATTCATGTTTATCTCCGGACATCCCAATGTCACCAGCCAGTGAGAATCAGCTGATTAGAGAATAACCCATGCTAGTCTCAACAGAATTGATAGTGTCTGTATTTATCAATTCATCGACTAGGGACAATTTCAATACTTCACAATTGCACATGTAGAGATAATCACTAGTTGTGAATTCATCACAAATTCTCTCATGCTGTGAATTGTATTGCGGACATTCAGTAAATGAGTTTAAGATCTTAATCAAATACACGAACATGTATACTCAAATAGTGAATATTCATTTATTAAAGTAAATGATTACAATCATAAGGCGATTGCCTTAGGACAATTCTTTCATATTACTAACAAACTCTCACTTGGCCTAATGCCAATCGCTATGATATCCAATACCATAGGCTCTAACATGACCCTCAAACTTGCTATGAGGCAAGACCTTAGTTAAAGGATCCGCTAAATTCCTTTCAGTGGGAATTTTCTCAATTTGTATATCATTCCTACTTATAATTTCTCTGATCAGATGATAGCGGCGAAGCACGTGTTTGGATCACTGATGAGACCTTGGTTCCTTTTCTTGTGCAATAGCTCCATTGTTGTCGCAGTAAACCGGTATTGCTTCATCAATGGTTGGAACCACACCAAGTTTCGAGATAAACTTCTTGATCCAGACTGCTTCTTTTGCTGCTTCCGAAGCCGCAATGTATTCCGCTTCCGTGGTAGAATCCGCTACAGTGTCTTGCTTGGAACTCTTCCAACTTATTGCGCCTCCATTCAAAGTAAATACGTATCCAGACTGAGATTTGGAATCATCCTTATCTGTCTGGAAACTGGCATCTGTATACCCACGTATTACTATATCTCCTTCTCCATATATTAGGAACACATCCTTAGTTCTTCTTAAGTACTTAAGGATTGTCTTGACAGCCGCCCAATGATCCATTCCTGGATCAGACTGGTATCTGCTCTTGACGCTCAGAGCATACGATACATCGGGCCTAGTACATAACATAGCATACATGATAGATCCTATCGCGGATGCATAAGGAATTTTATTCATGCAAATCCTCTCGTCTTCTGTGCACGGACACATAGACTTTGAAAGGTTGATCCCATGCCTGATGGGAAGGTAACCTTTCTTGGATTCCGACATGCTAAACATTTTTAGCACTCGGTCTATATATGTAGACTGCGAAAGACCAAGCAACCATTTTGATCTATCTCTATAGATTCTAATCCCAAGGATATATGTTGCTTCTCCCAGGTCTTTCATGGAGAAAGTTTTGGACAACCAAATTTTAACCGACTGTAAGACTGATATATCGTTTCCTATAAGTAATATGTCATCGACATATAATACTAGGAATACGACTGCACTCCCACTAACCTTCTTGTATACACAAGGTTCGTCAGGATTTTGTGAGAAATCAAACTCTTTGATTGTCTCATCAAAACGGATGTTCCAGCTCCTGGATGCTTGCTTCAGTCCATATATGGATCGTCGAAGCTTGCATATTTTGGTTTTATCAACCGATGTGAAACCTTCAGGTTGTATCATGTATACATCCTCAAGCAGGTTTCCATTAAGGAAAGCTGTTTTCACATCCATTTGCCATATCTCATAATCATAATGAGCTGCTATGGCCAGGAGCATCCGAATGGATTTAAGCATAGCTACTGGCGAATAGGTTTCGTCATAATCAATTCCTTGTTTCTGACGATATCCTTTTGCCACTAATCTAGCCTTAAAGGTAACAACATTACCTTCCATGTCGGTTTTCTTCTTGAAAACCCACTTGCATCCTATGGGCTTAATCCCTTCAGGTGGGTTAACCAAGTCCCATACTTGATTTTCGTACATGGAATCCATTTCCGACTTTATGACTTCAAGCCACTTGTCCCTTTCTGAACTTTTCAGAACATCTTCATAACTGATAGGTTCGTCATCGCTTATGAGTAACACGTCGTTCGATTCACTTATGAGAAATCCGTATCTCTCTGGAATATTGCGTGTCCTATCAGACCTACGAAGAGGTGGTGTTGTCTTAGGTTCAATTGATAGCTCATCATTATGAGTTGTTGGTTGTGGGTCTAGACTAGGTGTCTCTGTAATGTCTATTGGAGTTTCTTGAACTTCATCAAGTTCAATGCCACTCCCACTGTTTTCTTGTAAAAGAAATTCTTTTTCCAGAAACACAGCATGCCTTGAAACAAACACCTTTTATTCCAAGGGATGATAGAATTGGTAACCCTTCGTTTCCTTAGGGTATCCAATAAATAGACATTTATCAGACTTAGCATCCAATTTGTCTGATACAGTCCGCTTGACATAAGCAGGACAACCCCATATCTTAAGGTGAGTTAAGTGAGGTTTCTTACTATTCCACGTTTCATATGGAGTAGTAGAGACTACCTTGGTCGGGACTCTGTTTAGCAAGTAAACAGCTGTCTTAAGTGCATAGCCCCAAAAGGATTTTGGAAGAGTTGCATGGTTCATCATAGATCTAACCATGTCCATCAAGGTTCGGTTACGCCTCTCAGATACACCATTATGCTGTGGTGTATATGGCGGAGTCCATTGAGACAATATCCCATTGTCCCTAAAATAATCTTGAAACTCTTGACTTAAGTATTCGCCATCTCGATCGAATCGAAGTATCTTAATACTTTTGCCAAGCTGTTTCTCTACTTCATTTCTGAACTCTTTGAATTTCTCAAAAGCATCAGATTTGTGTTTCATCAAGAACACATACCCGAATCGTGAGTGATCATCGATAAAGGTGATGAAGTAGCTATAGCCTCCTTGTGCAAGAGTTGACATTGGTCCACATACATCAGTATGTATTAGACCAAGCAATTCTTCCACTGGATTACCTTTTCTGGAAAAGGATAATTTGGCCATCTTGCCTTTTAAGCATGATTCGCATGTATCAAATGAAGCAGGTTCAAATGATTCCAGAATTCCACATCGGTGTAATTTGGTCATGCGTTTCTTACTTACATGGCCAAGACGACAATGCCACGTATAAGAGTCTATTTGATTATCTATTCGAGCACGTTTGTTGCTAACTTCGATATTGAAAACGTCACCAGATAAATCTAACGTGTAGATACCATTGCATAAAGTTTCAGTCCCATAAAGAACACCATTTAAAGTTATGTAACAACAATTGTTACTAAAAGTTAAATGGTAACCCTTTTCATTCAAGCATGAAGTAGATACAATGTTCTTTATTAACGAAGGAACAAAATAACAATTATCCAATTCTAAGACAAGTCCAGTAGGGAGCTTTAGCAAATATGTTCCGATGGCAATAGCAGCAATCTTTGCTCCATTTCCAACTCGCAAATTCGCTTCTCCCTTGACGAGTCTTCTTCTATTCCTTAGCCCCTGTATGTCATTACATATATGTGAGCTACACCCAGTATCAAGTACCCAGGTGTACGAGGAAATAAAGTGACATTCAATAATGAAGATGCCTGAAGAGGATGGGGCATCGGATGTATTCTTCTTCAAGGACTCAAGATAAACCTTGCAGTTTCTTCGCCAGTGTCCCTCCTTGCCACAGTGATGGCAAGTGCCTTTTGGTGCCTTTTCAGTCTTTTTGGTCTTAGTTATCTTATTGGTGTCCAAAATGGAACGCAAATTCAGAGAAGACATGATCGAGTGATTATCCTAGAAATACAAATTGAGCTTACGTGAGAAGAATGATAAAGAATGCATCAACATACATTAATTAAATTCTATTTATTTTTCGAATTGAATAACCCTTTTTATCAATTCGGGAGATCGTAGGAACATTTCCAAATATGTTGATATCCAACCATAGATAAGAACAACCATGGCTGTGGCCATCAAGTTATTCTTAGCTATGAAGGTAGGTAATTATACCGATTACATATTACATATATGTAACTATCACATTATGCTATCAACTAATTGAATGTTTGCATAAATCATTGGATTGTTAACTCATTAACAAGTATGCAACAATATACATAGCACCCAACTGCACCTCTCTTTACATCGACCTTGGCTGTGGCACAATAAATCGATGCTCCAAGCTTAAGGCTGACACATTAATCAAGAAATAGTTTTAATATGGTTGGAGCTCATTCAACCGTTTAGTCAGGCTTGGATGTGTCCAACAACCAAAACTAAGGATTGACCTCTGACTCCAACTATATTAATCATAAACTAATTCCATGGTTTGAACATGTCGAGGTTCAAGCCGGGCATGGATGTGTCCATCAACCCAAACGAGAAACAAAACTCCGGTTCTAACCATATTAATGGAAGGTGTTGGCCTTAATATTTTATAAGGGGTTTTGGGTCTCATCCTTTTCTTTTAAGCACATTCATGACATATAATTATGTCATTTTCTAACGATTTCCTTAATAAAGTATATATGTGACTTAATTTATCAAGTCTCATTAATTGAATTAGGAACCGGATTTCCTAATTCTAATTTCATACTTTATTCAAGGAATTGTTTTGGGAAACAATTTCCTAAATTGTCATAATCAATTTCGGAAATAATATGTTTAAGACTTTGATTTCTCTAAATCAAATCTTATTAAATTAAGAGACAGATTCCCTTAATTCAACCACATATTATTTGCATGAAAATCTTATTTAAGAAAACTCTATAGGAAACCATTCTCTTAATTAATTTTGGAGACAACAATATGTAAGAGCATCACCTCTTAAATCAAATAAAGAAATTATCGTTTGAGAATCACCTCAAAATTTCCAAGATTTGATTACATATTTTATTTATGGATTTATTAATTACAACAAAATATTTTTTTTGGGTGGCTCCCCGAGGCTCAGATACCCAAAAAAAAGGAATTTGTTGTAAATCTAATTTGGTCCGCTCCCCGAGGTGTAACCAGATTAAACATGATAATTTTATTCAAAATAGGAAATTAAATTACAACAATTAACTTTAAATTGGATGGCTCCCCGAGGCTCAATCCAAAATAAAGAATTTTGTTGATAATTTAAAACCAATTCGAATTTAATTGTCAATTAATGATCCATAAATTTGTCTAGACTTTCTTTGAAAGAAAGTGCCTAAAATTGCGAGATTTCATAATAAGTTTTCAGAATAATTGTAAGTTTCTGGTACAAAGAAAACTTACATATTTCCAAAATTGGAAAATTTCCAAAATAGAAAATTTCCAAAATTGGAAAGTTTCCAAAAATGGGAAGTTTTCACAATTATCATAAAATTTCAGAAACTAGGATATTTCAAAAGTTTGCGAAATTTCATGAGGATTTCCAAACTTTGAAATTCCTAAATCTAAAATTTATCATAATTGGAAAGTTTCCATAATTGGAAAATTTTCCAAAATTGAGATCATGACAAAGTTTTCCGCAAAACAATTATATGATTATGTCGAACACTAACCTGCTCTGATACCACTGTTGGGACCGGGAGCATGTTGATATGGATACGGGTTCGTAATTTTAAATTTTAATTACGTGCAGCGGAAGGTTTAGCATAAATAATTTCTCAAATTATTTTAACCACGTATCTAGCATGCAACCTTATGTTGTGGAGACATGATCATATATTTAAAATTTTGCAGAAAGTAAACTAATTTACTTAATACATCGTGTAACTCGTAGAAAGGGACGAGATCCAACCGTAGCGTCCCTTGGAAGCTCCGCCTCTATTCGCGTCCACGCCGAGTTTTCTTCGGGATGACTTCGCAAAGCCACGAGTTTCGTGCCGACAAGAACTACTAGATTCTCCAAAGACACGACAAGAATACCAAGAGAGAGATGGAAAGACTAACCACCAAACGAAGAACGGAATCAAGATTCCGGGAGGAAGGAAGGAGTCGCGCCCGCTTCCGCTTCTTCTTCTACTTCGGCCTCTTCTTGGTGGTGGAAGCTCACGACAACCAAAAGGATGGCCTCTAGGGCCGGCGCCACTAGAGGAGGGAGAGGGAGAGAAGGAGAGGGAGAGAGGCTAGGCAAGAATCCTTGATCTCTTGGATTAATTTCCAAGCCTTGCCTTGGTGCCTTTATATAGTAGCCTCTTAATCACCAAGTTTCCTCTTAACGGAATAAATTTTCATAAGAAATTTATCTTATAAATGTTTTCTATGAATTATTCCGTTATGCCAAGTTTTTATTATAACTTAATTTATAATAAAAACAACCATGTCTCCCCTTTTATTATGGAAAGAAATTTCTTTATATAAATTTCTTTATCATGGTAAATCAATCCATTATTGATTTTATAAAATAAAATAAACTAATCCAAGGTTTATTTTAATTTCCATGAAAATAAATCTCTTTATATAAATTTCTTTATATAAATTTCTTTATCATGACAAATCAATCCATTATTGATTTTATAAAATAAAATAAACCAATCCAAGGTTTATTTTAATTTCCATGAAAATAAATCTCTTTATATAAATTTCTTTATATAACTTTCTTTATCCATAATTTTATAAAACAAACCGCGCTCGGTTTATTTAATAATTTGAACCAAACAATTTGGTTCTCTCCTTTTGATATGGTCGGCCAAACAAAGAGGGTGGGGACCCTCTTTGGCCGGCCAAACCCAAGCCAAAACCGTACGAATTAAACTCATTTAATTCGTCCAATAAGTCTTCAAAAGACTTAGCCATTTTATGCTTCCGATGCGTCTCTGAAAAATTCAGATTCGACTCATCTCTCTTGATCGGAAAATCCAATTTTCAACTCGTTTTAAATCCCTCGGATCACTCGTAGTGCGTGTGACTAAATAGGCTTTCGATTTATGTTGGCCGTCTATAATCAACCAATTATAGAACGATCATGAGTGGCACCTAGTAGTACATCATGATCCCCAATTAATCGAAAGATCAACGGTTGACCTCAGAAACTATTCTGAAACCTTTCAGCAGCTTTAATAAATCGTGCCTCATTCCCTTCACCATCTTATACCCACTTGGTTCAGGACACGGTCTATGTGTGTCAGTCCCCACTAGGCTGACTACGTCACACCTAGCCCAAGTAATGTCTTTCTCGTCCAACGGATTCTAATTACTCTCATGTTTCTGAGAGATTCATACTCCGAACATGTGATGCTCTGGCCAGAGGCTTCGAGTAACAATCCGACGATAGGCCTTGGGTATACATCTTCTCGCAAGGAGTGGTGAATCCTTTGTAGGCTGTTCAAACATCTTCGGGCACTTCGGCTTATACCCAATCATCCTGGGTCCACACCTCCTTGGAGATGCTTGCTTAAGATGTCAAAGTATAAGTCTTCATGACCAAGATGACTTGAACACCGCAAGTCAAAGGAACATCGCACTTAAGCTGCAGTAAGAACTTCATTGACATATCTATATGTAGATTATCATATGAAGTTTTACAGCTAGTCACTCCAATAAACTAGTTCCCTTAACTAGCATTCATGTTTATCTCCGGACATCCCAATGCCACCAGCCAGTGAGAATCAGCTGATTAGAGAATAACCCATGCTAGTCTCAACAGAATTGATAGTGTCCGTATTTATCAATTCATCGACTAGGGACAATTTCAATACTTCACAATTGCACATGTAGAGATAATCACTAGTTGTGAATTCATCACAAATTCTCTCATGCTGTGAATTATATTGCGGACATTCAGTAAATGAGTTTAAGATCTTAATCAAATACACGAACATGTATACTCAAATAGTGAATATTCATTTATTAAAGTAAATGATTACAATCATAAGGCGATTGCCTTAGGACACTTCTCTCATATTACTAACATATCTTAAATTATTTCCATATGTTAATGTGATGCTTTACCACCACCTAATGAAAACTTTAACAATTGCTAAACTAAGGGTCCTTGGTTCGCGCCTCGACTTTGTCCCCTTTTTTACTCTATAAAAGAAATTTTTATATTTCCTTTTATTTTGAAAAATTTTCGGGCATTATACCTACTCACCTCGAGCATCCGCAGTACCGCAAGGTAGTAGGGCTTTAACGGCTCTTGGTCAGGCATCCGCAGTACCTGTACTAAGCCTACTCACCTCGGGCATCCGCAACACCGCAAGGTAGTAGGGTTTTAGCAGACAAGTATTCAGTGTTTTTCAAGTAATATTTCATTTGCTCCTTTATTTATTGAACTGCAAGACAGTGCCAACAGAAATACAAGTCTTATGCAACCAACTCAACATCTCGCCGAGTATGATAAGGTCGGAGATGACTGGCATGTCATGGTATCTCCATCCCCTTGCCTTTATCATCCTCCAGATAGTGGCTGACTCTGTAAGCTTTCTGGTGATGATGTAGGGTTCGTCCCATTGAGGCTCCAGCTACCCCGGATCGTTGACTGGTTTGATCCTCTTCCAAACCTTGTCTCCGACTTCAAAGTTGCAGGCAATTATTCGGTGATTGTAGGCTTGTTGCATACGTCGTCGGTACTCTTCCAATCGGGCTGCTGCTTTATCCCGGACCTCTGCCACGAGATCTAGGTCAATCAACCGCTCTTGATCATTATCCTCCTTGTTATAGTGCTACCGTCGGACGGACTCTTCACCTACCTCCACCGGGATCACACCCTCAGCTCCATACACCAGCTGAAAAGGGGTCTAGTTTGTTCCTCCTCGTGGAGTGGTACGGTAGAACCACAAGATACTAGGGAGCTCCTCGACCCAGCTGCCTCTGATGTGATCTAGTTTTATCTTGAGTCCCCTAAGAATTTCACGATTGACAACCTCAGCTTGTCCATTGCCTTGAGGGTACGCGATCGCTATGAAGGCTTGAAGAGTGCCTAGCCCCTCGCACCAGTCTTTGAGCTTTCGTCCGACAAACTGCCTTCCATTGTCCGACACCAGCTTATAGGGGATGCCGTATCTGCAGACAATATCCCTCCATAGGATCTTCATTATCGCGACCTCTATGATACGTGCCAGAGGCTCCGCTTCCACCCATTTGGAGAAATAGTCTACAATGTCCATTCCCCACTGATCGAAGGGGCAGGGCACCGTGGAGACTCGCAGGAACTTTTACAAAATTGAAATCATGTGATAAGACATAGGTTAAGGGGGAGGACACATGTTTATGCTTCTTAATATGTTATACCTCTAATGTTTAAATTGCTATTTTTATGTCTAACTTAAATATATTATCACACATAAAAAAGGAGAGATTATTAATGCAATCGACCAAGGTTTAATCAGATAGATCATGCGTTTTCATATGTGTGTCAATAAGTTTAAGTTAGGATTTTATATTGGTTCGATGTATGTTTAAGTCATGCAGGACTTGGTGGAACACACATGGGAGATCTTATCCTGAGTGCTCAGGTCCTTGAGTTGGCGAAGGAGCCAAGGGAAGAAGACTTCAAGGCATACACGAAGGATAACATGGAGATGAGCTATGAACTCGTATGTATCCGAGGGGTGAGAGCCAAAGGAAGAGGGTTTTAGAGGGTGACTCCGAAGAGGATGAGAGTGAGTGTGTAAAAGAAGCAATCAACTGGTAGGGACACCAGTCTACTGATCTTTCTGTGAGGTGAGAACAGTGACATTAGTCGACTTGTCTGAATGGCAGTCGACTGATCTGTTCAAAAAATAGTCGTTTGGCTAGGCACTAGTCGACTGGGGTTGGAGCCAGTCGATTTGTGTCAGGACTGAGATGTTTTGTTAACAGCTCCCTCCTCTATTTAAAGAGGAGCTTGAGACTTGAGAAAGGTTAGCTGTGTTGTGTGAAAAACCCTATTGCTCAAGTGCTCAAGCTTTCAAGTCCACTCTTTTCCTCCTAACCCTAACTTTCATCTTGTAAAGAGTAAGAGAAATTTATGAGAGGTTATTCTCCATCAAGAAGGAGAAAACTTTAGCCGGAGAGTGCTGGGGATTGATTCATCGAAGAATTAAGGGTTCGTACACCTCAAGGACACACCGTGGAGTAGAAGTAAGCAATCTCCGAATCACGTAAAGGTTTTGTGTTAGCATTGATTTCATTGTTTCTTTCAATTCCACTAACTTTGTAGGAAGAAATACGAATTGGGGGAATCAAGCTATTCACCCCCTCTGGCCAGCATCCGATCCTCTACATTAGGGGTTCTGCTCCCCAACACATATTGATCGGATAATGTCAATCAGACAATCGAGCGACCCAGCTCCCCATTCGGTTGCTCCAGGGCCTCTACTCCCCCACACACATTGATCGAATAATACCAATCAGACAGCCTAGGAGCTTAGCTGCTCATTCGACTGATCCAGGGGTTCTGCTCCCCCAAACACACTGATCTGCTGATTGGGCAGTCAAGGGGCTCAACTCTCCGTTCGACTGCTCCAAAAGCTCAATTCCCCAACACACACCGATCTAGTAATGTCGATTGGACAACTCGAAGTATAATTGTAAGAATCCCGAGTTGGTTTTGATGTGGTGTTGGTTTTAATGTGGTTAATTGAGTCAAGTTATGTCATGTTATGTTTGATATCTTATGTTTAAGTGTGCAAAAACTTAAGAGCACAAGAAGTCGAGCAGAAGGCACAATAATCGAGAAGAAGGACATGAGAAGTGAGTAGCTACGGAAGAGTACATCGGTAGATAAGAAGAATGTACGCGACGTCTGAGGGATGAGAAGTTGGGGAGGAAGACTGCTCAAGGAGTAGGAAGGAGTTGAGTTCAAGTGAGCTCAACTTTGGACGACCAAAGTATCACCCAAGTGCCAACCAACTGAATGGTCAACTCAGTCTCCTAGACCTGGTCCAGGCTGTTGGGGCAATTGGCCCAAAGATGATCTGGAGGATCATGGGTTTTAATGTGTGTGGCAATATGATTAAGTTAGGGTTTGTTGTTGGACTAATATATGTATGTGAGTGTACAGGGTTGCAGGTACACATAAACTTGGTTGGATGTCTTCAGGTGAAGGGTGGCATGGAGGCAAACTGGAGGCTTGTGTGTGCATCTGAGGGACCATGGGCAGAGACGATGAGCCGAGCGACACGGACTTCGAGGCATGCGTGAAGGGTGGTATGGAGGCAAGCCGAGGGCTTGCGTGCGCATTCGAGGGACAAGAGCCGAAGACGAAGAGGGCGTGAAGGCAACAGATCGAGACTGCTGATTGAAGAGTCGACCAGGTCGTAAAGGTCCGAGTGTGAGTGTTTGTACTCAGGAACTAAGCCGGGAGGGTTTGAGTGCGGAGAGAAATGTACTCGGGAAGAAAATCCTAGGGGTAGTCGACTGGGATGGCCAGAATTCGAAAGGTCAGTGTGAGGATTCGAATTCAGGGAGGACCAGTCGACTGCTCCAGGAGCTTGATTCAAGCTGTTTACACTCGGCGAAACTTGCTTGGATAGAGTGAGTTAGTAGCCTTCTTTGCTCAGGTAGTGTCCAAGAGTTGTGGAGAGATTTCTCCACCCACAAGGAGCTACGTGATCTAGCCGGAGGTGCTCCGGGGAATCATCCACCGACGGATTAGGGATCGCCCACCTTACGGGCGGCCGTGGAGTAGGAGTTTTATCTCCGAACCATGTACATCGGCGAGTCTCTTCTTTGTTTTAGTTTAGTTTTATTTTGAATATTCCGCTTGCGCATTAACAATTGTAGGGAAGAAACCGAAAGTTGCTATTCACCACCCTCCCCCCTCTAGCAAGCCGACAACGATCTAACACAGGTGCTCGAATTCTAGGTGCTCGGACTTGGTCCAAGCGCTCAGAATGGGCTGCCACATCATCAGGAGTCATTGCCGAATATATCAAGTTCGTGGTCACGTTTGAATAGTCCAGGCACCCGGAATGGTCCAAACTTATCCGACGATCGTTGACAAGTGTATCACAGTCAATGAAATCCAAGTGCCTAGATAGGCTTTAGGGTGCCTGGAAGGTACCATGTCAGCAACGACTAGTTTTTTTAGAGGGTTATAAATAGAGCCCCTTTGAGCTCCGAAAGAAAACAACACACTTTGTACTTTCAATTTTGTAATTGCTCTTTAAGTTTCCAAGCTTTAACTGCTGTAAGAGGCTACTCCACCTCCAACGAAGGAGTTTTGATAGTGTACTTTACACTGTATTGGATTAGCAACCACTCAGATTTCAAACAAAGTAAATCTTCTTACCTCTTTTGTCTTTTATGTTTACTGCTTTTAATTAATATTGTGTCGTTGCTAAAGTAGAAAGCAAAACATTGAGTTTGTATTTGCAGACTATTTACCCACTCTAGCCGACTTCACGATCCTACAATTGATAGGCTTCTAGGCGCCTAAAAGGTGTCACATTAACAATAACTATTTTTTTAGAGGGCTATAAATTAGAGCCTCTTTGAGCTTAGAAAGAAACCACACACTTTGTACTTTCAATTCTGTAATCGCTCTTTAAGTTTCCAAGCTTTAACTATTGTAAGAGGCTACTCCGCCTTCAACGAAGCAGTTTAGATAGTGCACTTTACACTGTCTTGGATTAGCAACCACCCAGACTGCAAACCAAGTAAATCTTCTTACCTCTTCTGTTTTTTATGTTTTCTATTTTAATTAATATTGTGCCTTTGATAAAGTAGAAAGCATGACATTAAGTTTGTATTTGTAGAGCTATTCACCTCTCACTAGCTGGCTACACGATCCTATAATTGATATCAAAGCGAGATCACTTTAGAAGGACTAACTGCCTACTAAAGCTACAAGACGATGGTCGGATTGAGCATCCACCTGCCAAAGTTCGAAGGAGAATTTACGTTATGAAAATGTCGTATGGAGATATTTTTCAAAACTGACTTCAATATTTTTTTGACAATTAAATATGATTTTAAAGCACCCAAGCATAAGAACGGAGAAGAACTCGAAAAACACCGTTGGATTAAAAACCAACGCGATGAGTTTATGACAAATGGTAAGGCCAAGTCCCACCTCTTGAGCATACTACTAACTGAGAAACTCGAAAGGATCGACATGTACAACTCTGCTAAAGCCCTTTGCATAAAGTGCTGGAACTCCACGCATCACCAAAAGAAGTAAAATTTGACTCCTCGATGGATACCGATTCATCTTCAAAAGAGTGAGATCGAAGAAATTGTCAGACTAGCTCTAATAGCCGAATACCTACTGAAAGACGACTAAACCTCTTTAGAAGAGAGTAGTGATGAAAGGAGAGCTTCAAACTATGATTCTGATATGATAAGTGAGATGCATAACCTTCCCTCCGAGTAATTATATGGAGGTATTAAAATATTACCTATAGCTTTATATAAGACTAGGTCAAAATATATAACAAATTTGCATGTTTACTAAAAGAACATAAAAATAAAAGAAGAATTGAATGAACTTTTAACTGAAAATATTAAATTAAAAAGTAAAATAAAAATATTAGAAACGTATCATGTATGTATGCTCAAATTTCTGACACGCTCCAAAAGAAAACTTTAAATATGATGGTGAGCTTAATTGATATTTGATAGGTACGAAATTATGAGGGTCAAATTATAAAAATATCTAAAAATATTATTATTAGAATTTTTTTGATAAATTAAGTAAGTAGAAATTTAGATTGGATTCTAAAATCTTATTTAGCTAATTAAATATGTTCGCATTATATAATTTAATGTTATTTTTAGTTGCTAGAATTGAATAATATGTTTTAGAATTTCATAGTTGTTTTAAAAATCTTTTGAAAGCATATTTGACGGAATTTAATTTGTTAAAAATGTTTTAATAGATATAAATCATATCTTTTCATAGAAAAATTTTCAAATTTTTTTGACCTTTGATCATATTTTTATAATGATTATTTTTAAATAATTAAAGTTTTAAATTTAAAAAAATATTTCTAAGATTAATTTTAAAAACCTAATTTTTCAAATATTGACCGTTAGATTTTGACAATTCAGAAACCTTATCAAGAGTTTTTAAATTCAAAATTTATTTTTAAAGATTTATTTTAAAAAATTTATGTAAAGAAAATCATATTTAGCAAAAGAAAAATTATTTTCTCGTGAAAATTTTTATATAGTCAAATTTGATATTTTGACAACTTCACAAAAGTTTACAGAATTTTTGGACCGATGAATAATTTCTTATGAATTTTCTATTGAATAATGAGTGTTTAAATTCAAAGTTTTTCGAAAATAGATTTTTGTGAAAACTTAGGGGGCGTTTGATTTGTATCATTTTTCATTTTCATTTTCAGAAAATCACATTTTTTAATTTTCTGAAAAATGACTTTTTTCATTTTCCAATTTTCCAGAAAACGCTATATATTTTTTTCTGAAAAACAAAGCTGGAAAATACAAACCAAACATATTTTCCAGAAAACCACATCTTCTATAGAAAATGAAAATAAAAAACAGACTGAAAAATACAAACCAAACGCCCCTTATTTTGCAGAAAAAAAATATATTTTTAAGTTTTTATTTTTACAAAACTACTATTTTGTTAAAAATAATTACTTTAAAAAAATAAAAATGATTTTCACATGAAAATTTTTCTTTTAATCAGCAAAATAAGAATTTTCAATTTTTTTTAACAAGATAAATAATTCTTAATTTTTTTTCAAAAATTAAAGATTTAAATATAAAAAATTATTTAACTTGCAATTTATTTCGAAAATTTTTAGAATCTTTAATACAAGTTAGACTACCTCTTAGATTTTTTCCCTGACTTTATTTATCCTTAATCCATTTTTTTAAATGTAATGAAAGAGGGAGAATTACGAGGGTTATGTTTGAGGGAAGTTTTATTACAAATTTTGCTTGTAATTTATTATAATTTTTTTTTCATGTACTTGATTCCAAAATTCTTTTTTATTATTTTCATAAATAAAATTTGTTACTTATTTGTTACTCTAACTCAACTTAGATTGATGCATATAAAAAAATAAGAAGATTATAAGTACCCCGAACTGATTTTGATATAGTCAACTGAGTCAAGTTAAGTTCTGTTGTGTTTGATGTCTTGTGTCTAAGTGTGTAGAAACTTAAGTGTACAAGAAATTGAGTGGAAGACACAACAAGAGAGATGGATGACACGGGAAGCAAGTCAATGAGCTCGATGCATCCGAGGGATGAGAAGTTACGGAAGAGTATACCGACGGATAAGAAAGACGTATACGATATCAGAGGGATGAGAAGCCGAGGAGGAAGACTACTCGAGGAGAAGGTCGCAGTTGGATTTGAGTGAGCTCAACTCCGAATGACCGAAGCATCACTTAAGTGTCGACCGGCTGAATGGTCAATTCGGAGTTGACCTGGTCCAGACCCCCAAATTTTATGCGCTTAGACCTGGTCCAGGTGCCTAGATTCCAAGTGCTTGGAACCTCCTTCCAGGTGTCCGGAATGGGTTGTCACATCTTTAGGAGTCATTGTCGAAGATATCAAGTTCGGGGCCACGTTAGTATAGTCTAGGCACCTAGACTGCCTTCTATGCGCTTGGAATGATCCAAACTCATCCGACGACCGTTGACAAGTGGATCACACTGGACGAAATTCAGGCACTCGAAAGGTGTCACTTCAGCAACGACTAGTTTTTCCAGAGGGTTATAAATAGTCTCTTTGAGTTCAGAAATAAACAACACACTCTGTACTTTCAATTTAGAAATAAACAACACACTTGACGAAGTTCAGGCACTCGGAAGGTGTCACTTTGGAACGACTGGTTTTTCCAGAGGGTTATAAATAGAGTCTCTTTGAGTTCAGAAAGAAACAACACACTCTGTACTTTCAATTCTGTAATCGCTCTTAAGTTTCTAACCTTTAACCGTTGTAAGAAGTTACTCCACCTTCAACGAAGGAGTTTTAATAGTATGCTTTTCCACTGTTTTTGATTAGCAATCACCCAAGTTGTAAACTAAGTAAATCTTCTTGCCTCTTCTGTCTTTTATGTTTATTGTTTTTAATTAATAGTGTGTCCTTGTTAAAATAGAAAGTAAAAGATTGAGTTTATATTTGTAGGACTTTTCACTCCTTTTTAACCGACTACATGATCCTACAACACCGATATGCTCCCCTATACACCACGATCAGACAATCTATGGGCCCAAGGACCCAACTTCTTTTCTTATCTACCTTCAGGATCTCACCCTTCTTATATTTCCATCCCAAACATATTAGTATTGAGTCGAACTCTTAAATACTCACTAGGCCGCCCCAAGGTCCTAAAACCACTCTATCATTAATTCCACATGTGCATTTGTTAAGAAATTAAAAAAAATTGTATATTCTTACCGAGGATACGACCTCCATTTCTACTAAGAGACTATTTGATACAGGATAGCATTGTGACAAAATATAATAATTAAAATAGTGATGTGATATCACTTGAACACTAAAATTAAAGTGATATTATAAAAAGGATCCTTCTTCATTAGTGCAGGCATGCACATCTAAACTCCGAGACACATTTCACTTAATCCTCTTCATCTATTTCTCCTCGGCACTAACTTGATCATCAGAATAGGATTTTCTTCCGTTCTCGAATTTTCCTATATCCTGGTGGTCTCGTAAGATTTTCTTCTATTCTCGGATTAAAATCTTTTTTTCATCACCGACCAAGACACGGCAGTGAGGATTCATCTACGTCGATTTCAAACGGATTTATATTTTACAACTGTAATAAAATCAATTTGTGGTTAAAAAAATACTTTAGGCGTTAATCATCTTTCATCGCATGACAATTTTCTTAGGTGGCCTCTCCTTTTCACTCGTCGAATCAAATCCGCTCATCTCATTTTCCAAAGGCCAACCCATTTTCCCTTAACGAGTCCGTTAGGTTTGCGTCGCTCGTTCCAGGCCCCGTGTCCGTGGACCCAGTTCGAACCCTCTCCGATCGCAACGGTTTGCCTATCGATGCCGACTGACGAACAAGGGCGGGCCCGCTGTTTCTTCCCTACCCCTCTCTCTTCGCTCGCCGCTCTCCGTCTCCCGATGCTTCTCTAGGGATCCTTCGTCCCACGGCCCGATCGCCCAAATCCTCGATCCGATGGCCGCCGCGGCCGATTTGGCCAGAGGAGCGCTCCGGGTGCTGCTGTTGCTCCTCCTTGTCGTCGCCCTCGCGCCCTCGCCTGCGCTGGCGAGGCTCGACAAGGAGACGAGGGAGAAGTTCTACGGCGACCTTGTGAGGAGTCAGGTTCGGAATAACTCCGGAGATGGGAGCATCGCGGATATGTTCGATCGCGTCCTCGAGAAGGAGTTCTCCGAAAACGAGACACCTGAAGGTGAGCAGTCGTGGTTCTTCTTTTCGTTCCCCTGCTGGTCCTCTCTTGGGTTATTGATTTGGGCGGCTGAAGTGTGAGTATATAGAGAATAATTTCATTCATCCCAACAAATGCCACCAAAAGCATGAGCTGTTAGGAAGTTGAATTCTCTTTAGCTATTCCGGAAACTTTATTTTTCCATCCAGTTTTGCGTAATCTAAGAACTATAAATGAATGGGTTTAAAATGAAATATAGATCAACTAACGAAGAGAAGAGATAATGAGGAACTTCGAAGAACATTAATTGCCTATTCACTCTTTTTCTTTTTCAAAAAAGAAGAGAAGATTAATTGATGGAAAATGTTTGTAAATAAAGATAATTCATCTCAACGCCCCTCTGAAATATATGGGCAAATTTTTCGATGATCTTTACTATAGTTTAGGATCCTTGTGTTTGTCATGTTTTTGTGAAAATCGATTTCCTCACAAATTTAGCTACTTTACTGAAGAATTATTTCTCTTTTCTAATCACTTACTTTCTCTAACCACAACAAAGAATAAAATGTCCACCGGTGTACGGTGCCACATGTAGTTTCAAGCATCATAGACATTACAATTTGTGAGAAATTTTTGTTTTATGTTTCTCAACTCATTTGAAAATTAAGCATCTATTGCTTCTTTATGTATTGTTTGTTTAGTTGTGTGTCATTAGGTGGTTCTGATAAACTGATTAATATTTGTCAGGTCATGATCAAAGTGATTTCAACAACTCTGTGGCAGATCATCAAGTAGGTGTGACTTTCCACTTGTTCACTTGTCTTCTTGTTTGCTGAAGCTCTGTAGTTGTTGTTAATGACATTTTATTTATCTTCAAATGTAGATTGTTTTTTGGTTTCATTTGTTCACGTGTAAAGATTTGATGCAACTAATGGAACTTTCGCTATTGTGCTTTTCAGGCTGTTTTGGAGACTGTTGCTATAATTACTCATGACAAATCAAAGAAGAATGATAGTCATGAACAAAAGTATGACACATTGATACTTCAGTGATCTTCAGAAAATAAGCAATAAACACATGTGTATTTTTAATCCTTTTACAGTTCAACAACTAAATTCCAAATTGGGGATGTTTTTAATCTGGAAAATGAAGGTTCTGATGACATGACAACTCTGATAGATAGCAAGGTTTGTGCAAATCAGAGATCAGTAGGCAACCATCTCCCCACTCCCTTATATTTGAAAGTACCATTATTGACTTGATACGTGACTTGGTTGCAGGATAATGTGTTTGTAATGTCTAATCGTAAAACAAAATATCCAGTTCTTCAAGTAGATTTAAGGTAAATTTATTAAAGTCAATTTACTTGCACGCCTATTTTTGGATGTGCATATGTGCACTCCTGTGTGTACTTTCATTTATCGAATAGCTAAATCTAAGTTCTTGCATACAGATTAATTTCAGATCTAGTGGTTGTTATAGTTTCAGCCACCATTGGTGGCATTATGTTTTCCTTCCTAGGACAACCAGTGAGTACTATCATATTAGTTATGTTTTCATGTTGTATGGGTTTGATTGGGGAAAAACATGATTTCCCCCTTTTTGTTGGTATGAATTCATTTTTAGGTCATTGTTGGCTATCTTCTTGCTGGATCTCTCATTGGGCCAGGTGGTCTGAGATTTATTAGTGAAATTGTTCAGGTAACCTGACAAATCTATCCCTCTCTATGATTGTTATCCTTTGTTCCTTTATCTGAATTCAATCAAATGCATCTTGACACTTTTTTTCATCTACTAAGCCTCAATTTTACAAATTTGTGGTTGTCTAGTAGAACATTTGCTCTCTGTATTCTTGAACTTTCTGCAAACAATAATTGGGACAGCATTACAAACATATTATGAGAAAATATGGCCAATTTCATAAATCCCTTTGTTGTGAACTCAGCTACCATGAAATTGATAAATATTCTGCAGTTGACATGACAAAAGACAAGGTAATTTTGTGGAGGTACTGAGAAACTTTCCCAAGTCAACTTATAGTAATCTAACACCAAAAGAATCCAGTGAGGTGATTTTAACCCCTAGGGATGACGAACACCCACATTGACAATGTATTATAAGGATTCCTATGTTGTTTTTTTTTCTCTCTCTCGATCAGCTAGCTTGTGTATCTTTGGGAGGTCATTCAACATGCTTGTTTGAAAGCCAATCTGTGTCCAGATTTGATTGTTGGCGTGGGTAATAGCAAATATAATAGCAGCACAACCCTTGGCTCAAGGAATATCTCCATAATAACCTGTTTAAATTTCTTACGTAAACAACCTTGCTTCTATAACATGACACGTTTTTTTAATGCATGGCCAATTGGATATTTGTGATTAGGTTGAGACTTTTGCTCAGTTTGGCGTAGTCTTTCTCCTTTTTGCACTGGGTCTCGAGTTTTCCTCTGCTAAGGTACATTACTGAACATAGTATTGTTATTGAAATTTCATTCATTTAATATATAGTTGTACTCAAAATTCCATCATTTTCAGCTTAAGGCAGTTGGCCCTGTTGCTATTCTAGGAGGTCTACTTCAAATAATTATTTTCATGTTCTTATGTGGCCTAACTGCCATGGTATGCAAACATTATCATCTATTTGGTTAACTTTTATTATATGTGGGATCACTGAGTTCATTCTAATGTTGCTGTGATTGTTTTTTCTCTCAATGTATTATTTTGCCTTCTTATTGGGGATTTTGCAATAAATTCTCTCATCCTGATTTTCATTTCTGCAGCTATGTGGTGGAAAATCATCCGAGGGCATATTTGTTGGTTCATTCTTATCAATGTCATCCACAGCTGTGGTGATTACTATTTGTCTAATTTTAATATGGTCAATGTTTGAATGCTTACAGTTCTTTTATACTTGCTAACTGTATTTTTCATTCTGTATATTATCAGGTTTCAAAATTTTTGGTGGAAAAGAATATCACAAGTTCCCTTCATGGACAAGTAACAATTGGGACCCTCATTCTTCAGGTCTGCTTCATCAACTTCCTCACTTTATACAATTCTAGGAAGGGTTTTGTTTCAATATTGACCTAGATTTAATGGTGTAACAGTTTCAATTTTCTTACATATTTACTAAATTTTTACTTGACCATCCAATATAATACATAGCTTACTATCTAAATAAGCTTGGCTTTCTAGATATATATTGATATTCATGAATAAGACTATGATTAGTCATGTTATGAACTTGGTTGCTAGATATGGTCATATTAGCTGTATGAGTTTGAGTTTGTTTCCTCAGAAACCAATACAATGGATGTTCTGAGTTGATTAAACTGATATTAAAATAACATGCCAAATAGGTCCACTGCTAAGTATGTTTGAAGGATGCACTTTTAATTCTGTGGTTTATTACAGGATTGTGCAGTTGGACTTTTATTTGCTCTACTACCTGTTTTGGGTGGAAATAGTGGCATTTTCCATGGAATTATGTCAATGACAAAGTCGTAAGTTCTGTCATTAAGCTATTTTTTTGGATAACACTTTCTGTTCTGTTTCACTTTAATGATTCATATTTTTATGAAATTTTAGATGACAAATGATTGCAATTGTTTTGAAAAATTGTTGTATGCAGGTTAATGGTATTGTCACTGTTCATTACTGTCGCTTCTCTATTATCCTGGTCATTTGTTCCTCGCTTCCTCAAGCTTATGATTCAGTTGTCATCTCAAGTAAGTTATTATATTTATGTAGTACAAGTAGCTAATGTTTACACATTGAAGACTTGTAATTCACCTTTTTTTGGTGCTGCTTTGAGCTTACCAATTGAACATGGATTTTCCTTTTGCTGAAGAACTGTTTTTCCCTTCGAAGTAGGCAAGTTTCTGAGTATGATGATATGGCTTAACAGGAAATTGGTTGCCTGAATTTGCTAGATATTTGAATATATCTTGTTTCTTTCCTTGCATCCACCCTTCAGTAGGAGGTTTTATTTCATGCATGGTAAATAGTTACAGAGAGGAGGTTGCAACTCCTTACACAGAAGGCCATGACTACCACTCGGAAGTATATGATAACTTAGAAATTCAGCAACATCTTGTGCAATTCCTTTGGATTTGTCCTTCTATGCTAGAGCTCATAATATCACCCTCCTTGCCAATGTGCTTGTCCTCCAGCACATAACAACAGGAAATACAGGCAAGGATCTGATGTCAGACCTGAGTGGCTGAGGATTCGGAGGTCTGTTTTGATTGAGATTAACAAAGAACTAGTACAGCCATTGTGTGTAATCATTGCATCTTGCTCTCTAATAAATTTTCACAAATTTTCCTTACATCCACTTTGTTATATATTTGCTTACGTTTCATTTCATGCACGATAGTTACAGAGAAAAAGATGCAACTCCTTCACGCTAGCCCCTTTATTTACATGGTGGCTAAGAAATGATTATATTATAAATTGAAATGAATCACTTATCTAACTCTTTAGACAGGAAGAGAGAAACCCTAGCAGCAGTTTGGCGGCCTCACAGCCTTCTGGGATTGGCATACTGACCTATATTATCATCTCATATTTGATTATTATTTAATGACGATATAAATAACAGATGGTTGAATGACACAGTTCTGTTTTCCTTTGTAAAACAAGAGTCATTTCCTTGCTTGATGGAGCTTTCATTGTTGTCTCAAAACTCAGTCTTTACTATATTTGCAGACTAATGAGCTCTACCAGTTGGCCTCTGTAGCTTTCTGCTTATTGTTGGCTTGGGTAAGTGGATGCTGACCTTTTTTACTTTCAAGAAACTTAGCAATGAAATATAGCTCAAAGTTTCCACTTGCATTTTATATCTCATGATAAATGTTATTTCATCAGGTTAGTGATTATTTAGGTCTAAGTCTTGAGTTAGGGTCATTTGTTGCTGGTGTTATGATATCTACGACAGACTATGCTCATCATACCCTAGAACAGGTATGCTGGTTTCCTTATATTTGTCTCATTAAGTTTGCATTAATTTTACATGTAATATTTATTGGTTTATGCTTCAATCTGTGCATGCAATTTTTAAGTGCATTATATACCATATTAGCTTGTCTTTTTTGTACATATGATTCATCTATGTATTTAGATTGGGTTGGCTTTCCTTCATCCTGGTTGCAAAGGTTTGTTGAAGCTGAGACAGTGTAGAATTAGTAGATCCATCTGAACCTAATCGACTTTGGTTGGAAAATTCAAATTCAGTTGAAGGCATCTTCGTCTCAACTCTATGTAATTTGCTTGAAGGGATTACTTAATTTTATTAGTCACTTGAATGTACATTCGGGATGGACTTTCGTGTCATTTGTTATATATTTTAGTAAACCATCATCATGTCTTGTTGAGTCACAACGATTCTGTTTTTTTCCCCAACCATGCTTACTGAGTTAAAGTTACTCCGTGTCTTGACTTTGGAAAATTTTAAGATCTACCTTTGTCGGCTAAAGCAGAGGAATAGAAATGTAAAATGCTGAGATTTATATCATGCCTTGCCCTACAAACCTGAATTGTGTTAACATATATGGTAAACACATTTTCTTTCAAAATGACACAGAAGTTGATATTCTGATTAGGGTTCATAACCAAGTAAATTTGGCAATCTCTCTTTGAATCCTTCATATTTAATTTTTTAATTAGAACCCACTATTAGGTTTTAATTTATTGTGCAATTTGATGAAGCACAACAATTAATAAAAACGAAACAAGAAACAAATAGTCTTATGCTTTGCGCTTTTTAACGGTTATTCTTGGGTGTTTTAGGTGGAAGCAATCCGGAATCTATTTGCTGCACTTTTCCTTGCTTGCATTGGCATGCTCATACATGTTCAGTTTCTCTGGCACCATGTTGATATATTGTTAGCTTCAGTTATTCTGGTCGTGATAGTTAAGACTGTTGTGGCAACTATTGTAGTGAAAGCCTTTGGATACGGCATCAGGACAGCATTTCTTGTATGTATCATTTCTGAATTTTTCATTATTTGTTAGAATTCTTTGCTTTTTTGTTCTAATGGTATGTTGTTATTTATTTGCAACCAAGGTGAGTTTGTCATTAGCTCAAATTGGGGAATTCGCATTTGTTCTATTAAGTCGAGCTTCAAATCTTCATCTAATTGAGGTGAATTTCTGCAATTTTGCCCCCTCATGATTAGATTTGGTTGAGTTGGATTTCAGATCTTTCCCTCTTTGATCTGTCATCTTTTATGTGTTTTTTTTAACATCCACATGCACATACACACACACATATATATTAGATTATGATTTTGTTCTCATCGTTTGCAGGGGAAAATGTACCTATTACTTTTAGGAACGACGGCACTTAGCCTGGTGAGGATTTTGTATTTCTGTTTATTCAACTATTGCCTTCTTTATTCTGTTTTCGTTGTTCCAAAGTTGAAGTCATTCTTCCTGGAGCAGGTAACAACTCCCCTAATGTTCAAGCTAATTCCTGTTATAATCCACCTTGGTAATCTCATGCGATGGTTTCCATCAGAGGCTAGTGTGCAAAATGAGGTAACATTTTTTCCCTTTTTTTCCCCTATGTTTCATTAGCACAATTTGATAGCAACTTAGGTTCTTTGGAGGTTTTAAGATTGTTTCATTTTTTTCTTCTTTAATGAAATAGTTTTGACCCGAAGATACTCTCTCTTCTCTTGACAATACCTGAGCTCCATTCATCTGTCTTCATGGAAAATTTGAGCTTGCCCCCATACATGCATGCACGTAGTGGGAAGCTCCATCCCCAGTGTTTTGAAAATTAGACCGGGGATGGAACTTACAGGAGGCCTTACTGGTTTCCAGATGCCTCTCACTAAATAGAACTGCACTGATTCAGCGTTCCCAGTTTAATTGTTTGAGTCAGCTGATATGGTTCATCCTCAAAGTTTGATCCTTTTTGTTTTTTTATGCTATCTACAGGATAAAACTACCATACATGAAGCTTATGACAGGTCGTTGTAGCATCAAAATTCTTAGATCCCCTTGCTCAGCTGCGAAGCTACGCCGGTGGTTTAGTGGTGGAATTGGCAGTGCCAACTAATGAAGCAGAATACCTAAACAAATCTGGGCGGTACACTTTATAGCTTAGAATCCCTAAACAAATCTGGGCGGTACACTTTAAAACTTAGAGTTAGGGTTCACATATTCTTCTGTGTGTATATACATACATCTTAGTGGATGATGAAGATGAGACGGTGAAATGGTGGTATTTAGCTAGAAAGAAAGAAAAGAAAAAGAAAATTCCCTTCATTCTGGGGCAACCTTTATGATCAATGGTTGTATGTGATATTGTTATCTCACCTTTTCTTTTATGTTGGCTTTTTTTGTTGCTATTGTTTTTCCTCTTTTGTTCTTCTATAGAAAGCTGATGGCTAAATATTACCACTTGGAAAGGGTGCTCAACATCTTAAAACTGTAGAAACAATGAACTAAGGTGGTAAAACTTGGATGAACTCCCACGATCCGATGAAGAATGCCTTAATTATTTTACATCACATTTTTCCTGTGGGAATTTAAGGTGTGGTAGATGTGGGTGCAGTAATTTTGTAGATTTATATATAATACGTTAGTATGATGGAAGACGTATTTCTATTCGGCATGTTGTAAATCAAAGTTGTTTACTTTGTCCAACTTATCAATGTAATATCCATTTTTTGTTTAAAAAAAAAAGGGTTTGATATGTTTCATAGACAAAATTAGAAGATTAAATTTTTTATTTAGCATACTTATTCAAGATGTGGTAGCTATACAAAACAAACCAAGATATACATTGAAAAATTCAATCCTTAATGTATCAGCCTTCGGTGTTAAATTTCAAACAAATGGATTTATAATATCATTTTCTTGGTTATTATTCCAAGTGAAGACCAAAACATGAAAAAGAGAGCTTCATGTTTACTTTTTCTTATATTCTAAGCCAATTCAGTTCCCCTAGGCTTTGACATTTTATCGTTGAATATGTAATTGAAATGCTGGCAACAATTGTAGTGCTCATACATGCTTATGTACGACAGTTGTATAGATTAAATAATCATCTAAAATAACACAAACAAAGTAGACTTTCACTGCGGATGCGAGCCGTTCGATAACTCCTTCAAAGTTGGATGTATTCCCGTTTGATTGTCGCACCTTGATTATTTGATGGATGATTATGCCCACTTTTTAATACTAAATGGTCAATTTAATAAAGGTTTGACATATCCACCTCCAACCAATAATTGACAAAATCAAACAAGTTGGAAGAGGAGAAAAAGGCAGTTCAACAATCTAATCAATGTATTCCCATTTATTTGGATCTTTTTTGGATTAATATAATTCACATTGGAACTTGCTTGAAGCTCCATCCATAATTCAATTACAAAAATCAACAAGCATCTTTGGCCATTGACTTTGACTTTCAGCCGTATCTTATGTGTACATCTACCCACTATCTCTATCATGATTTTCCATTTTACTCCTTCCCTTTGGGTTTTTCGAATCGTAGTCCATTGACTTATTGCAACAATACATATCACCGCCGAAAAGAATTCTAGAAATTTATGAGGGTTAAATTGCAACTTACCCCGTGAAACATCCATATGTATACCAACGCCGTCGAATCGCATAGAAACGAAAGATAAGCTCGCCATGGAAGAAGAAGAGGCGGCGGCGGCGGCGGAAACAGGGGTTCCTGTCCATTTCCTCTGCCCCATCTCCATGGAGCTCATGCGCGACCCCGTCACAGTGGCCACCGGCGTCACCTACGAGCGGAAGAACATCGAGAAGTGGCTCTTCGCCTACAACAAGTCCACCTGCCCCGCCACCATGCAACGCCTCACCTCCGTCAATCTCACCCCCAACCACACCCTCGGCCGCCTCATCTCCTCCTTCGTCACCTCGTCCACTTCCTCCCCTGCTCCTCCTTCTCCATCTGATCGCCGGAAAGTCGACGAAGTCGACGCCCTGCTCTGCAGCATCCGCACCGGCCCCTTCAAGGCCACCCGGCTCAGAAAGCTCCGCTCTGTTCTTTCCGGCGATGCAAGTATTCTCGACGATGAGAATGTGTCGTCGAAGGTGCTCGAGTGCGCCGTCGCGGAGATCGTGAACACTGCCGGCTTCGCCGGCTTCGGCGCCTGCGAGGAGGCCCTCGGCGTTCTCGCGCTGCTCCCCCTGTCGGGCCGAACCACCTTCGACGTTCTAGTGAAGCCGGAGCACTTGAGGCCCATCTTGACCGTCCTTCAAAGCGGCAGCGCCGACGCCCGCGTCGACGCTATGTCCATCTTGGTCAAAATTTCGAAATTGAACAGGGACCAGTGGATCCCCGTCGACCAGGAAGTCGATCTGTTCACGGCGCTGCTGGAGCTGCTCTCCGACGAGATCTCCGTTTCGACCAAGCTGAGCTCCTGCGCTCTGGATTTGCTGCTGGAACTGGCGGCGGGCTCGCGGCGGAGCCGCTCGCGCGCCGTCGAGGCCGGCGCGGTGCGCGTGCTGGTGGAGCTGCTGCCGGACGCCAGACGGAGCAGCTGCGAGCGGGCGCTGCTGCTGCTGAAGCGTCTGTGCGAGCTGCCGGAGGGTCGGGCGGCGTTCGCGGAGCACGCGCTGGGCGTGGCGGCTGTGGCAAAGACGTTGCTGCGCGTGTCGGAGACGGCAACCAGGCTGGGGGTGACGGTGCTGTGGCTGGTGAGCACATTCTCCCCGGTGGAGAAGACGGCGGAGGAGATGGTGACGGTCGGGGCGGTGAGAAAACTGGTGGCAGTTTTGCACGTCGACGGCCGGCCGTCCAACAAAGAAAAGGTGATCGCCATGATCAAGTTGCATGGCAATTTCTGGAGGCAGTTCCCCTGTTGTCCTGATGAGTTGACAAACTCGATGCGATTGAATCATTGATCGTCGTGTACATCTTGGGGACCGATGAAAGGTATCTTTTGCTTCAATTGATCGTCGTGTGCAAAACCTTAAAATCTATGGACGAAATAAGAATCGAGAATTTTACTGTAAAACTTTTCAGTTTTTTGGATTGGACTCCCGTAAAATTAAGGGGACATTTGGTTTGTAAAATTTTTTCTATTTTTTATTTTTTATCTAGTTTTTAGAAAACAAAAAATAAGTTTGATATAATATACTGTAATTTTATTTTCTAGAAAAGAAAATTAAAAAAATACGTTTAGTAGGTTAATATTGAAAATTATAAATAAAATAATTTTTTAAAAAATAAAAATCCGTATAGCATTATAATTCCTTTTAGAAATAATATTTATTAATAAAAAAATTTTAAATAATTTTTTAATAACATTTCCTTAAAAAAAATGAACATTTCTTAGAAATTCAAATAGTTACAAATTAAACTCAGATATCCTTCATTGACAATATAAAAAATATATTTTAAATCTATAGATCATATATTTTAAATATATATTGCTACTGATTTTATGCCAAGGATCACAACTGAGTTCTGAGGATGCTAAGAGCTGGTAGCAATAGTTAAATATAAAGAAATTACGAAAGATAATACAACTTTTTACAAAGGATGTACCCAAGAAGTGATATTTATCAAAAGACATACCATGATTTTATTTTTACCAAAAGCATACTCATTTTAGTGAACTTCCTCTTATACCCCTTCCGCTAACTACTACCTTTCTCTTTCTCTCTCTCAGTAACGAATTTCGAGACATCTAAACATACTTTTTCAGACTTTTTATTTTAAAATAATATATTATGGAATCGACTAAAAAACGTAAGGTAAAAACTGAAAAAATATTTCAGTTAAAAAAATATCTCATCCAACGTGATTTTAAAAATATAAAGAGATGTGATTTTAAAAATATAAAGAGATGATTTTTTATATTTAATTAATATAAATTAATATATTAAATAATATTTAATGAATATATTAATATATAAAAAAAGGCCTGAAATTAAAAGATTCAGGCCCGACGTGGACTCAAATTTTTTTTCTATTTTAAAAATATATTAATATATAAAAAACCCTATCAAAACACGTAATTTTAGATTAAAACGCAGGGTCCGAAGTCACACTAGGAGGGTCTGAACACAGATGTGTTCAGGCCCTCCAGGCCTAAGGAGGGCTTGAACACAATCTTGGATAAATGTAAATAAATTAAATAAAAATAACAATAGTTTTAGTTAGAGTTGAGCTAGGAGATGATATTTTTGGTGACCAAACTTTTAATGATTATAAATTATGTTGCAATAGGAGATTTTTAGGTCTATCAGTGGGTTTTCACCAAAATCCACTGATGGACCTAGGATATTTGGGTTTATCAAAATCCAATATCAATAGTTAGAGTTGAGCTAGGAGATGGTATTTTTGATGTTCAAACTTCTAATGATTATAAATTATGTTGCAATAGGAGATTTTTAGGTCTATCAGTGGGTTTTCACCAAAACCCACTGATGGACCTAGGATATTTGGATTTCTCAAAATCCAATATCAATAGTTAGAGATGAGCTAGGAGATGGTATTTTTGGTGTCCAAACTTCTAATAATTATAAATTATATTGCAATAAGAGTTTTCTAGGATGAATAAGTGGGTTTCGATGAAAACTCACTGATGGACCTAGGATACTTGGATTTCTCCATACTTGATATCTCTATTTAGAATTTACTTAAGAGATGTTATTTCTGATGTGCAAATTTAGTACCAACAATTTTCAGTTATGTTCTCTAACCGTATCAGTTGGCACATAAAGATTTATAAATATAATTGCATCTTGGGCACAGTTAAAAGAAACATCTCTTTCAACATGATTTCAAAAATATAAAAAGATAATTTTTTATATTTGATTAATCTAAATTAATATAATAAATAATATTTAATAAATAAATAATATATAAAAAACCTATTAAAACACGTGATTTCAGATTCAAACGCAGGGCCTGAAGTTATCCTAGGAGGTCCTGAAGTCAAATAACTTCAGACCCTATAAATAATTAATTTAATAAATAATAATTAAATATAAAAAAATATTTTTAAAATATAAGAATTTTCAGTGCCCTTGGGCCTGAAGTCATGTGACTTCAGGCCCTTTTATCGTGATTTTAGGCCCTGCGTTTGAATATGAAATTACGTGTTTTGATAGATTTTTATATATTAATATTATTTATTATATTAATTTAGATTAATCAAATATAAAAAATTATCTCTTTATATTTTTGAAATCATGTTGAAAGAGATATATTTTTTAACTGTGCCCAAAATGCAGTCATATTTATACATCTTTATATGCAAACTGATACGGTTAGAGAACATAACTGAAAATTATTGGTACTAAGTTTGCACATCAGAAATAATATCTCCTAAGTAAATTCTAAATAGAGATATCAAGTATGGAGAAATCCAAGTATCCTAGGTCCATCAGTGAGTTTTCACCGAAACCACTAATTCATTCTAGAAAACTCCTATTGCAACATAATTTATAATCATTAGAAGTTTGGACACCAAAAATACCATCTCTTAGCTCAACTCTAACTATTGATATTGGATTTTGAAAAATCTAAATATCCTAGGTCCATCAATGAGTTTTGGTGAAAACCCACTAATAGACTTAAAAATCTCTTATTGCAACATAATTTATAATCATTAGAAGTTTGGACACCAAAAATATCATCTCCTAACTCAACTCTAACTATTGATATTTTTATTTAATTTACTTACATTTATCCAAGATTGTGTTCAAGCCCAAGAAGGACCTAAACATAGATGTGTTCAGGCCCTCCTTAGGCTGGAGGGCCTGAACACAGATGTGTTCAGGCCCTCCTAGCGTAAATTCAGACCTGCGTTTTAATCTGAAATTACGTGTTTTGATAGGTTTTTTATATATTAATATATTTTTAAAATAGAAAAAAAATTTGAGTCCACGTCGAACCTGAATCATCTAATTTCAGTCTCAACGTGGTCCTGAAATTAAAAATTTCAGGCCCACGTTGTGTCTGAAATCAAAAGATTTCAAACTTTTTTATATATTAATATATTTATTAAATATTATTTAATATATTAATTTATATTAATCAAATATAAGAAATCATCTCTTTATATTTTGAAATCACGTTGGATGAGATATTTTTTTAACTGAAATATTTTTTTGATTTTTACCTTACGTTTTACGTTTTTTAGTCGATTCCATAATATATTATTTTAAAATAAAAAATATGAAAAAACATGTTCAGATGTCTCAGAATCGTTACTGAGAGAGAAAGAGAAAGACAGTAGTTAGCGGGAGGGGTATAAGAGGAAGTTCACTAAAATGAATATGCTCTTTGGTAAAAAAAAAATTATGATGCGTCTTTTGATAAATATCAATTCTTAGATACACCTATTGATAAAAAATCAAAGATAATGCAGTGAGTCGATCCTTGCTTCCAGTAAGTTGGCAAATACATGCCAGGAACTCGACTATACGAGCAGAATCTCTTGTCTAATTATCAATTTATTTCTAGTTGCATATCGATTGGATAGTATATATAGAGTCAAAAAAAAAAAAAAACTATAAAGAAATGTAGCATACATTCCCTATGCGTTGCCCCACCCATGGGCAGTGATGATCAAACCGCTCCACACAGTTGTTGCAGATCGAGCAACGTGAACAACGTGGAGGCCGATAAAGCATGCAGGTGTGACAATATTTACTTTTCACAGTCATCCCATTCACGATGACATCCATAGTTCGAGGAATATGTATTTGTGGGGTTTGTGCGCCTCCCATTTCGTTGTTCGCCATAACTTTCAGGTTTCGGTGGATGTGTATTTCAAGGTACTATACCTGGATCTCTACCAGAGGTAATTAGCAGAAGACACAAATCCTGGAAACAAGAGTAATCCTTTCAATTAAGAAGCATTGAACATTGAACACAATATTTTAACTTGAATAAAGTAACATGTAAATCAAGCATGAATAAAAAAATGTAAAGACAGTGATACTAAAGGTTTGGCTAATTAAAGATGAAAATTTAAACCAAAAATTATAGTTTATGAAGAAGAAAGCATTTGATCAAAGCTTATGTATATGCTACATTTTATTATCTTCAAGTTTTAAATTCAATTGGATTACACTACCAAATTTGAATCAGGACAACTACCAAAATCTAGTTCAAAAGCCTTTTGTTAATATGATATTTATATAATCTACAAAGTGTCTCATTCATATGCACAAATTGTACTACTAGTACTAGCCATGCCTATCTCTATGCTGCGCTCATATGTTTTTATGTCACAATGTGCTCACCTAGCTAGAGTAATAAAACTACTATGCATATATGAGGCAGTTTTATTTCGTCTTGCATTATAGTGGGGACTAGTTTGCATAGTTAAGGTAGCTCACAAAGTGGGTCGATTTCTTGAGCAATTTCTAATCAAACAATCTACTGGAGTATATTCTCTTTCAAAATTGTTCTAATAACATTTGCTCATTCAGGTTCCGACCACCACCGACCACCGACCACCTCAGGCAGGCGTTTTTTGTGCAAATGGGTCTTAGTGATCAAGACATAGTTGCACTATCTGGTGGCCACACTCTGGTACCTTTCGCCTTGATATGTTGGTTATAGCGTCCTATTATTCTATGAACTTTGTTAGCTAAGGCACTTTCAACTCCCTTCAGGGAAGATGCCAAATTCAGTAGGATTACACAATACTAAATTTGAATCAGGACAACTGGATCAGGTAAAGAGCTACAAGCAAGTGGAGATAGAAAAAAACACACACAAAGGGTAAGTGGCTTTGCAACTTACTCAATAGCAGTGAAGCATATCATAACAAAAACAAAAACATAGAAACAAAAACAAAAACAAGTTAAACAACCATTCATAACAAAAACCATCCCACAGCTTGTAACAAAAACCTTCCAAAGGCAACCAAAATTCAAAAACAAAAACAACCATTCATAACAAAATCAAGAGCCACAAAAGGCTGAAACCAAACATTAGCTAATTACGGATGATGCTCCATAACAAATTATCCATTGCATGATGCCGACGTATGAAATTATGCACCGCATAACATGCAACTGGAATTAATCTTTGCCTAGTAATTGGATAGTTTGACATATCTTTTAAAATTCGAAACCTTGCTTTGAGCACTCTAATGCATCGCTCTATAATATTACGACATGTATTATGCCTATAATTGAATAACACTTCCTTCCTTCTTGGTCTGCCTTAGCGCCGATAATCTCTCAAGTGATAGCGTCAACCTCGATACGGAGCGAGAAACCCCGACATATTTGGGTAACCAGAATCAACGAGATAAAATTGATCTGTGATAATATTTTCATATTAATAATGTAAAACACCAACATAAATGAATATACATATAGAGTTTTTTATATTACTTACCACTGCAAGATTTAGGAAAATTATTTTCAAGCCTTGTCAGTGCGTCTATGAAAACTCTAGAATCATTTGCTGCCCCCTCCCAGCCCGTATACACAAATGTAAAAAGCATATTGAAGTCGCATGCAAACATCACGTTTTGTGTAACAATCACCTTTCTACCACGAAAAGATGTCTAAATTGATGTCAGTACCCATGCCGATACGTGAGCCCCATCGATAGCTCCAAGACAATTCTAAAATTACACAATGTCTTAGTAAGAATAAATTATTAATATAACTTGACACATTAAGGTACAATACGTACCTTAAAATATGAAACCACTTTAGATTGTTCAATATGTGAGGATGAACACCATTGTATTCATATGTCGAATTATATATGTGCCCAATGTACAAACAGCTCGTAAAACTCGCTTAAACCACTTGCTACAAGTGTACAATGAATGTTGAAATCGATCGGCACATATTCAACGTCGTGTGTTGTGCCCAATGATTAGTAAGAACATAACAACACCTTCTTCAACTGTAACTTTCTTTTCATCTTGCAATAGATTCATCTCTTTTAATGTCCTACAAAAATTCACTAACACATGTTTTGACATACGAAATTGTCAAAGCAAACTTGGGGGTGCCCATCAAGTATTTCTTGAATATACATCCTCCCAATAAGAGATGAAGTCCGACACGGCATCCGACCAATATATCCAAGAAATGGAGTCATGTCATGAAAAAAATCATTTGCGAGACCCAAAACTATAAGTAAATTAATATTTGGGCTTAATTCATAATATTCAGAGCTTGACATGATCTGTGACAAAATGATATTAAAATCAACACACACATGCATAAAATTAATTATAGATTTATCTCAACACACAGATTTCAAAATATCAAACATGTCTTAAACATAGTCTTCAACATTAAATTTCAAAACATAGTCTTCAATATTAAATTTCAAAATATCAAACATGCCTTAAATATTCAAGCCACAAAATCAAACAAACACCAATAATGAAATAGTCTTCAGCTAGGTAATAAAAGAAATTCCCATGAACTTGTCAACATATGACCCTACACACGATCAAGATTGAGGCAACCCAACCATTCAGCCCTCCTATTTGATGGAATTTTCAGGAAAATTTCTTGTAGACCAGGCTTAAGGAAAGCTTCTGTAGCTTTTGTGTACACTTGGGTATTCATCTCATTTAAAATTTGCATGCACTTGTCTATAGAGTAAGGATCATTGAACACGCTAGTTCCAGAAGAGCCAGATATATCTTGTTCACGTTCTAACTTAGCAGCCCTCAAATCCAGGTATTTTTGCCTAGCAATAGATTCTTCACTCAGTTGTTGCAAGGTATTACTCCACTTGTCCATACAAGCCTCATATTTTTCCAATTTTTGAAAGTTTAGGATCTTTACGTCGATGACTATCGGATGATTCTGGAGTACGACGCCTCCGATTATTAAGTTCTCCTCCAACGTCCTCATTCTCGTGAACAATGACTTCGACATATGGTTAACACCTCTATTAATGAATGCATCTTCAAGCTCTCTCTCTTCATCAGATGTGGGAGGCAATTGAGTAGATGTCCTATGCATATCACCTGTTGCAGTTGTCCTACTGAAAACTTCACTAAGAATGTGGAAATGATCACAACCTTCCTTTCGTATTGACTTGTACTCCTTTTTATTTTTCTGTACAATTGATTACAAAAATTAGCATTTTATTAAATACAAACATATAATAAAAATATATATTTGAATGGATAAAAATATTTGCCACATAAAATTTTGCCAATATTTCCTCTGGAGCATTCACTTTACCGGTGTCTGGTAAAAGAAATTTATTAGAAAATAAGACTTAATCAATATTTTCTATATGACATAATAAATTCTTATTAATATGTTTTTAGAATTGGTATTTAGAATTAGTTAAGTTAGAATTGGTCAATTGAATAAGTCCTCATAGACATCTATATATATTGTATTCTTCATTGCACATCAATAACAAGATTTATTATTGGTTTATATCTCTTCCTATTCTATCTCTCTCTTCCTCTTTTATGGTATCAGAGCTTTCCGACCAGAAAGATGGCTTCGGACTTGTCTGATTCTGCTTCTCTACTCTGACCCTGACCATTTTGCTGCACAGACTTGCTGGTGCCCGGACCGCCCGGATCATTCTCCCCATCCAGGACATGTTCCACTTCCTACAAATTCATCACCTTTTGGCACATCCACAGGGGGAACGACATAAAGTGGCCTTGGGCTTGGAGCATAAAGTTGGTTAGCATAAAGTGATCATTCTCCCCATGCAAGTTTCTGCAGCCGTTCTCATTCACCACTCCAAGTTTTTTTTTTTTTTGAAAATCGCAGCTTTGATTTGCATCTAATTCCCTTCCCTCTGTTTTGCGATTTGCGTGCACTTCTCTTGCATGAGGAAAGCTTCATTGTAGCTTTCTATTTTGCATCGGAATTTTATATTATTTGGAAGGTTATCGGTGGTTGCAAATTCATCTTCTTATATAATGTCGGAATAGTCATCTTCGTCATCCACCGCAGAAACAAATTTGATGACACAACTTTCTTCTTTGCCTCTAAATGTCATATCTTATTTACCCATCAAACTTAACAATGATAATTATATGCTTTGGAAGATGCAGTTTCTCTCACTCCTCCGTGTTCATGATCTACTTGGAGTTGTTGATGCCCTCGGGGCTATGGTGCAGCGGTAAGGTCACTAGTTGTTAACTCAGGCATTCGCGGTTCGATCCCCAGCTACGGCGCATTTTGCAGGAATTTTTCCTCCAAATGGGGCGCGAATCCTGGGACGCTGGGCTTCTAGACTGGCCACCGCGAGCGCTTCCCGATTTACCTTGGTGATCGGTGGAAACTTCCGTGGGGCCGGGCCGGTCACCCCAGGTTCAATTTGTCTGCTGCCTGGTTCATCATACTTGGAGTTATTGATGGTACTTCTCCTAAACCAGAAGTAGCCGATGCAAACTATGTATTTGGAGTAAGAAGGATCAACTTATTATGACATGGTTAATCTCGACGATCGATGAATCTATACTTCCTATAATTGTCAGCTTGCTAGCTCTCGCCAAATATGGGAAGCTCTTGGCCGAACCTTTGCTTCAGACTCTCAAGCACGTGTTCTTCAGCTTCGCATGCAATTGCAATCGGTGCAAAGAGGAGACAAGTCTATCAATGAATATATGCAATTAATCAAGACCATTGTCAATAATTTAGCTGCGATTGGCCATCCAATTTCAGATTCAGATTTACTTATCCATGTTCTTGCAGGATTAGGGCCTCAATATGATAGTTTTATTCCCAGCATAACTACTCGCATGGATCAAGTGTCACTTAATACTCTTCATGGCTTGTTATCTTCACACGAGATACTTCTACAATTTCAATCTCAAAGGGTCTTGGATACTCTCGCTCTTTCGGCACATGCACCGTACAAAATTGATAATACTACCCATCCTCCACACGATCAAGGAAATCAGGTTGAACGAAATAGAGGTCGAGGCCGAGGCCGAGGACAAGGTCAAGGACGAGGACATGGATGAGGACAAGGTCAAGGACGAGGTCAAGGTCGTTGTCAGATCTGTCTTAAGAATGGTCACTTTGCCCATCAATGTTATAAGAGATTTGATTATAATTTTATTGGAGGTCTTGCATTCTCTACTCAAGCGTCAACATCAACCTTATCATCTCATCCAGGAGCATTCTCTATTGCAAGCAATCCTTATATACCAATGGCAGATTCTTCAAACCCGGGGTGGCATCCAGACTCTGGCGCGACTCATCATGTTACACCGAATTATGATATTCTTACAGAAGCCTCCTCCTATCATGGTCCTGACACGGTACAAATAGGCAACGGTTCAAGTTTGCAAATTGCTCACCTTGGTAACATATTTTTTAATTCATCTGGTCGTCTCTTTCACATGCGCAACACACTCCATGATCCCTCTATCACTAAGAACCTACTTTCAGTTCATCAATTTGCTCTTGATAATAATGTATTTTTTGAATTTCACGCTCATTATTGTCTTGTGAAGGATCCCATTACCAAAATCACCCTGCTCAAAGGAGAAATTAGGGATGGTCTCTATCACCTACAACCTACATCCGCCAAAGTGCTTATTGGAGAACGTACAAATAAAGCATCTTGGCATGCACGTCTTGGTCATCCATCCCTCCGTATCGTTCAAGAAGTTATTAATCGGTTTAACTTACCGACCCGTTTATCTTCCTCATCTCATTCTTGTGATGCGTGTTTGAAAGCAAAGAGTCATAAATTACCTTTTGTTTCTTCTTCTCATATGTCTAAATTTCCTTTAGAAATAATTCATTCTGATGTTTAGGGTCCTGCTCCTGTTTTGTCAAATCAAGGTTTTCTTTACTATGTCATTTTTATTGATGATTTTAGTAGGTTTACCTGGGTTTTTCTCATGAAACGAAAATTTGATCTTTTTAATATATTTTGTCAATTTCAAAGGCACGTGGAACGTTACTTTGATCGTAAAATTCTTTCTCTCCACTCTGACTGGGGCGGAAAATATCAAGCACTTCATCGACATCTGGACTCTTCTGGCATCCTTCATCGAGTCTCGTGTCCTCATACTCCTGAACAAAATGACTCTGCAGAAAGGAAACATCGTCATATAATTGAAACTGCATTAGCTCTTCTCAATCATGCATCAGTTCCACTTAAATTTTGGGATGACGCGGTTCAAACTGCAGTTTATCTTATTAATCGTCTGCCTACTCCATTACTTCAACATAAATGTCCCATGGAAAAACTCTTCAATCAAACTCCTAACTACACCTTTTTACGTATCTTTGGTTGCGCATGTTATCTTTGGCTACGACCTTACTCTAAACATAAACTAAATCCTCGTTCTCAACAATGTGTTTTCCTTGGTTATAGTAATTTGCACCATGGCTACCATTGTCTATATATTCTAACAGGGCGTATATATATATCTCGGCATGTTATTTTTGATGAGACTTTATTTCCTTTTACAGCCTCAACATGACCTTCATCTTCAGGGAGCAGTGGAACTTTTTTGATGCCATCTAATATCACATCTGAATTCTCTCAGATTGCTCATCCAATCAGACACACTAAAGATACTGAAGGTAATGGCATCCTTGGTCCTGCTCCGGAGCCTTTTGCAAATTCTCCTAGGTCATCAAAATCACCCCAAGTGACTACTCCATTAAGAGCTAGGCGCACTAATAATTTCGGAAGTGATAATGCTTTAGAACCTATTCTGTGTCCAATCTTGGAAGCATCTCCAACTACAGACAATATGCTCCCTAACTCTGAATCATCGAACAATACAAGTCCTTCATTAGAATCCCCTTGTCTACCTACTTGTTCGTCACCATCAACAAGTGATGATACTCCTCGTCGTTTACTTCCGTTAAGTGACATATATGTACGATGCCCACCAATAGCTACTCGACATCCTCTTCCTCGTGCTTTGGTGGTCGCCTCAAAATCTATTGAGCCAACTTGTTTTACACAAGCAAACAAGGATCCAATTGGCGTAGTGCGATGACTGCAAAATTTGATGCACTGCTTCGCAATGGAACATGACCCTAGTTCCGCACACTCCTTCCATGAATGTTGTGGGCTCTAAATGGATTTTCCATCTTAAGCATCGAGCTGATGGTTCTCTTGAACGATATAAAGCTCGACTTGTTGCCAAAGGGTTTAATCAACAACCAGGTATTGACTTCAATGATACTTTTAGCCCAGTTATCAAAATTACATCTGTTAGATTATTATTATCAATAGCTGTGAGTTCTAATTGGTCTATTCGACAATTAGACGTTTCTAATACATTTCTTTATGGTAATCTTAAGGAAACGATATTTATAGAGCAACCATATGGATTTATTCATCCGCAATTCCCATCTCATGTTTGTCACCTCAAGAAATCCATATATGGTCTTCGGCAAGCGCCTCGTGCATGGTTTCATCGATTATCTAACTGGTTGCAGACTCAAGGATTTTCTGGATCTAAGACTGACTCCTCTCTATTCTACAGACATAATGCTGATTCTATGATACTCTTTCTTATTTATGTTGATGACATTCTATTAACTGGTAATGATGAAAAGGGCATCGCAAATCTATTAACTCTTCTCAATCAAGAATTTCCTATTCGGGATTTAGGAAATGCTCGTTTCTTTCTTGGTATTGAACTTATTCCACATGATAAAGGTTATATCCTTTCTCAAAGCAAATATATTACTGGGCTTCTTCAAAGAGCTAAAATGGATGGGGCACGTCCGATTTCTACACCAATTACTACAGACAACGTCTCTATTACTTCTTCCTCTTCCGTGATGTCTGATCCCCAAGTTTATCGAAGTATTGTTGGTGCTTTACAGTATGTTACTATCACACGTCCTGATATTACGTTTGCAGTAAATCGTGCCTGTCAGTTCATGCATGCTCCCACTGAACAAAATTAGGAAAGTGTGAAAAGAATACTTCGCTATCTTAAAGGCACTATTATACATAGTCTTCTTTTATATCGTCACTCATCTCGAGATTTACATGCCTATAGCTATGCGGATTGGGCAAGTTCTCTTGAAGATAGATGCTCTACTAGTGGATATGCAATATTTCTTGGACGAAATCTTATCTCTTGGAATTCGAAAAAGTAACCTACAGTATCACGTTCAAGCACTGAAGTTGAATATAAAGCTATAGCCAATGCAACGACAGAAATTATTTGGCTTCAATCTGTTCTTTCTGAACTTCATCTTGCATCAAAAATTACACCAAAAATTTGGTGTGACAATATTGGAGCAACATATCTTACAACAAATCCAGTATTTCATACTCGTACAAAACATGTGGAAATTGACTTTCATTTTGTTCGCGAACGTGTTGCAGCTAAACAGTTATCTGTCTCCTATATTTCTGTAGAAGATCAAATCGCTAATATCTTTACTAAGCCATTATCCAGGCAACGTTTTACCAAGCTGGCAAGCAAACTCAATGTCAGAGATCTCCCGTTGAATTTGTCGGGGGGTAAAAGAGATTTATTAGAAAATAAGACTTAATCAATATTTTCTATATGACATAATAAATTCTTATTAATATGTTTTTAGAATTGGTATTTAGAATTAGTTAAGTTAGAATTGGTCAATTGAATAAGTCCTCATAGACATCTATATATATTGTATTCTTCATTGCACATCAATAACAAGATTTATTATTGGTTTATATCTCTTCCTATTCTATCTCTCTCTTCCTCTTTTATTTGGATCCACTGTAACACCAGTATGTGCAAGCAATGCATCAAATAGTCGATGTCTAGTACGTAGACAATTCCATTTACCTTTGAGCCTCTCTACACCATAATTCCTCTTTGTAATTAGATATAATTCTTTGTTGATCTCGTCCCAAACTGTATTAGTGAAGGTAGATGTTTGTAACTTGTTTTGCTTCACTTTTTCATAAATGATCTCAACAAACATGACAACATTAGCCTTTGACCACTCATATTTCTCCATTTTAACACTGAGATTATGCCCTGCCATACTGTATTATCTAAAAAATTACCTTAATATTTAGGGAATTTTAATGTATTTCAAGAGTAAACAAACCATACAAAAATACCAATATATTGTTAATGAAAATTGCAAAAAAACTGTAAAAGTGAAGGTAGGGTGATGGATACCATCTGAGTGTACGACACTACTGAGGAGTGATCGACACACTGCTGAGCAACCGGCGAGCAGCCTTCTGAGTGTACGACACTGCTGAGGAGGGATCAACACACTGCTGAGATACTGTTTGAGTCTACGACAACCGAGCAACCAGCGAGCACACTGTTGAGTAACCGGCGGCGTGGAACGAGGGCAAAGTGGCGAGCGATGAAGGGCCGAGGGCGAGCGATGAAGCGGCGGTGAAGAAGGGGCGAGGGCAAGCGATGAAGCGGCGGCGAGGGTCTTGCGGCGAGATAGGGCACGAGAAAAAGGAAATCGGGTTCGAGGGTTCGAGGAGGTTTTTGTTTCCTTTACTTTATTTCGAGGAGGGTTCGAGGGATGAAACGGCGGCGAGGGTTCGAGGGTCTTGCGGCGAGATAGGCACCACATTTTTCCATTTTCTACCGCATTCTCCCTTTTCTCAGAAAATGACATTTTGACATTTTCTATTTTCTTAGAAAATGACATCTCCTTTTCTAGAAAATAAAATTAGAAAATATAAAACAAAAATATTTTCTAGAAAATAAGAAAATGAAAATAGAAAATACCTAAACTAAACGCCCCTAAATATTTTTATAAATTTAATTGATGTGGATATTAATCTCAGTCAATTTAAGTTCCATGTAGAGAGAGGGTCATTGATTTTAGTTAAAATAGATTACATGTGTCATGATGCTTTACAATTAAGATTAGAATCGATTGAATTTATAAAAATATTCAAATGAAGTGCAATATCCATAGGTCTGTCGGTTTAATAAAATTTAATAATAAAAAATAATCATGGTTAGTCTTTAAAGAATTATAACTGTCTTGATACTGAAAAGTTATAGCTGCCTTAATGATGAAGAGTTATAATTGTCTTGTCTATAAAGAATTATAATGGTCTTATTATTGAAGAGTTATAATTGTTGATACGGGAGGTAATCGAAGAGTGTCATGTGGATAAAGAGGAGTCAATAGTCCTGTTGAGATGGCGGTCAAAGTTAATAGAAAGTCGTTGGCTCCAGACCACCCTTGACTCGATGTAGTCTTATGCTCTAAACCATCCCCTACTCCATGTGGTCTCTTGCTTCGTGTGGTCTTCTACGCTAGACCACTCCAGACTCTATGTTGTCTCCAGCTCTAGAGCACTCCAACTCCTAGTTTCTTAGATCCGGATCTGTATACCCGACTTTTGACAGGCAAGGCATTGAGTCGTTTCCCACAGAAGATATGGACAACGTAGCTATTTTTTCCCAAAGAATGGAGGAAACATAGTCGTTTAGTCCGGTAGAGGTGGGTAGCATAGTCATTTATTTTAGAGAATGTAGATAATGTAAACATAGATCTCGGAACACAGGGGAACATAAGAGCACAGCTATAGCTATGTAAAAGGTTGTTCGCTCTCGCGGGCGAGGGGGAGGTACGCATCTTGACTTGGAGGGACATCTACTATTCTTCTTCATCTTTCCCATCTGAAAACATACTTGAGCTAAGGCACCTCTCGACTGTCATTGTAATCCTCTCTCCTTGCTTCTTCTTTATAGACTCTGGTGGAAATCTTCACAAGTTACTGTTGTTCCATGGAGATTAACGACTTAGTTAACCTCAACACCAACTCACCGATGGTTCGTTCATCAACGATCTCAGGCAGGATCAAATTAATGTCATTTGTGAGAAATCTGAGTTAAGACATGAAATGAGAGATTGAGATAGATGAATTGAAAGACCCAATGTTGTCACCTAGGCAATGGATGACTTCAACAAATTGGTTGCTTTTGCAGTGCAGGCAGTATTGCAAGGACAACCCCAACTGCCAGCATTGCCAGTACCCAATCCTCCCCATTCGAGATGTTGTTCTGATTAACTGAAGTGTCGCAAGCGCCTCATCAAAAGTCAACCCACCAACCAGAACACCTCAGGCTACAATCCTCACTCCAATTGAATCATCAGTTGTGCGAGCATTCTCCTTGGAGTTTTCAAAAGAGACCCCATATCAAGATCCTCTAAGGGGAAAAGCTCCATCATCTAACAAAATGTAGGCCTCTTAATGTCCCTGCGACGTCTGGGAATTCACAAACCTTTATGGGTCAATTCAATGGATCGCCTGGGGCCCGAAGATGACGGTGAGGCCGCAAACACTCAATAGAGAAAGGAACCAACATGGGACCCACAGATGAAAAATTGCGGGCCTGACAGTTGGGCTTCGGGACTACCTTGGGGAGATCCACACCCAAGATAAAACTCAAAACCTCAGAAGACACCTGGCGTCATAGGGGGCTCTGGGTCCCTAAAATCAACTCAAGAGGCTGCGGGGGACGAGCAATGGCTCCTGACTCCCTTACCCCAGGGGCTGAGAGGGAATGCCTATTTTTCAAGAAGGTTAATCGACAATCTGGCTCCTGGAGTTGGAGAGAAACACCGAACCTTCTACACTCTTGGTCCTCACGACGATGACAAATATTACAAGGAGACAAACGCAAAAGCATACTTAGGACAGTAAGGCGAAGAAATATTTTCATTATAATCAAAGGGGGTACATCGGGGCCAAGCTCCCGGGTAGCAAATAATTCTACAGCTCTTTGTCTTCGAGAGGGAGCTCTTCCCAAACTCGGCCGATGCTCATGAAACCCAGGTCAGCATCCGGAGGCAAAAGTTGGGTCTTCCTCAGCTGGTCGATGGCCCCGTGGAAGCCTTGCTTCAAGCGCTTCATTACCTGACCGACAATGATATCACAGAATTCATCCGACTCCAGGAACTTAGCCTTGAAGTCTGCCTCGACCTCTTTAATACGGGAATCATCAGCAGCTCGAAAGTTGCACAGTTCGGCCTTAGCTGCCTCCTTGGCACGCTTTAGTTGCTCCATCTCAGCAGACATTTTGTCTTGGTCCGCTAGAGCCTCCTTGAGCCTGTCTGAGGCGGCCCATACTTCCTACCGTGCCTGGGCTAGGTCTTCCTCGAAGTCAGACAAGTGATCAGCCGCCATCATGAGGTCGGACTCCTTCTGGGCGAGCTGGTGCGCTTAGTCTTTGACACGTTCATTCAATCTCCCGGTCGAGGCCTCCAGAAGTCGGATATCCCCCGACAACTTCTTCTCTTTCACTTGAAGCTGATCCCGCTCTTAAGTCACCCAGAGCAGGTCGTTGTTGATAGCCACAACCCTCTCGGACGCCAAACGTTCCCGGTACCTGGAACTCTGTAGGGAGGACTCCCTGGCTAGCAGGGTGCCCAACTGATGCTCCACCTTCGCTCGGAGAGCTCTGCTGACCCCCGCTTGCATAAGTCCCGCTCTATGCTCGTGGTCAGTTGTGGCCTCTGCTCTCAGTGCCCGGTGGGTCAAGGGCTCAATCTCTGGCCAGGCTTACAAGCCACAGTCGGCTGTCAGGCAATCTTCTGCTGTCTATCATTGCACCAAGGAATTATAAAGAATACAAGAAAATAACTCATGTACCTGGAACCCGCACCTTCAAAAGGGACTCACGGATGGTAGTGAAAGGCCCCGTAGAGACTCGCACGACTTCTCCTCCTGGAGATCTCGAGGTGTCAAACCGGCTCCAAGAAGGCAACGAACCCTGCGCGGGGGGATGTGACTGGACAGTGGGAGCTCCGGGTGGCAATGTACAAGGGTCGGAGTCTCCCTCCTTAGAGCTAGAAGTCCCCTTGGAAGAAAGGCCCTCTGACAGGGACCTCCTTCAACTGCACCGGGGGGAATGATTGCATGGAAGCCTCTAACATCGCATCTAGCCTTTTTCAAAGGCGGTTAAGCTGCATTTGATATTGGGTGGGCAATGCTTGCTTACCCTTCGTGACCTCGGCAGGGTCGACCGAAGAACAACCAGAGGACCACCTGCCTTTGGAGTGGCAGTCGACGGAAAAGGTAGAGATAAATGAATAGCTTCCTCACCATCAGAAGGGGGATCATCCTCCTTAGGAATAGATGGAAGTGTGCTGGGGCCACTGGGGCGCAGCCTTTTCCGTCTGGGGCCTAAGCCTTCCGGGACCTTCCTCTTCTACCGACCAGAGAATTGAAATGTTGATGGGGTAGTGGGGACGACGACTCCTTTGTGACCCCCTACGATGGACAGCAGCCGGGGGTGGGTCATCCCCCGAAGGGACGCCCATTTCCGGGTCAACCGATGGACCTAAAGTCCCCTGGTCAGCAAACGGCGGAAGCGTAGCAGGAGCCTCTACCCGCTCTGGCATGGCATACTCACTGGACGATTCAGCAATCCCCTCCGAGGACTCGGCTGAAGCAGAGGGCGCACTAGGAGCGGCTGGGGGAGGATCCAGAGCCTCTTGTTGGCTTCATCCCATTTGATAAGTCGGTGCATCACCCTCGAAAATATGATTTCCTCTACAATAACCAGGGCTAAGGCTCGCTTGGTACATGAGCTCCTCACTCTGCACCAGACCTGGGCCACTGAACTCCATGAGGAAGAGTATGTTCCTGGCGTGCTGGTTTGACTCTGGAGAAAATTCCCTAGTGAGGGAGGAGTCGGCAGATCCTTCGTCCAGTGGAGAGGACTAAAGGGTCGCGCAGGTAGGCGGATAAAGAAAAACTTCTCCTTCCACCCTTTATGCGAGGAAGGGACCCTCCTAAGAACCTATGGTTGGGACGCGTCGAAAAGCTAAAAGCCCCTCACGAGCCGATCGGAATGAAGAAGGAATGGAAAAGGTGAGGCGTCAGGGGGATGTCGAAGAGCTTGAAGATAATGTACGCTTTGCCCATCTGAGCAAAGGCGTTGGGAGCCATCTGGTAAAGGGGGATATCAAAATAGGAGGTCACATTCATGAAAAAAAGGAAGAATGAGGAAGCAGAGACTCAACTCTACTTGCCCTAGAAAGAAGGTAAAGAAACCTACGGGAGGCTCCACCGGCATCTGGTCTACTTTAGGGATCACCACCGCCATCTCGGTCGGAATGTCGTGGCCTCAATGGCGGCCTGCAAGGCCTCCGGCCTCACTCTCGAAGTGGCAAACTCATATCACTCCTCTCGATAACCTTCCATGGTTCCTAAGGGAAAAAGACGAGAAAGAGGTAGAAGACTTACGCGAAAAGAATCCTTAGGGAAGAAGACAAAGTCAAGGTTCACCAAATAACGAAGCTAGAAGGTGGCCGAACGTCTTCGCCTCCCCTTCTTATACGGAGGAAGTCGCCCGCATATGCGCAATAGGGGCAAGGCACGTGGACGGCAAGAAACCGCCACATCAGGGTAGCACCATGGAACAATCGCTTGACGTGAGCCTGCTACAGCTGTGCACGACAGTATGAGATCGTGAGGAGAACAGTTGGGGCACATGACGATGAGGAATTTGCGAAGGGGCTTTGTCGCCATTAAAGAGTACCATATTCCTTTATGAAGGATGGACGTGTATCATTGCAATACCACGAAAACCACAGAAGCCTTTTTGGAGAAGACAAAACCAAAAAGGGATTGCCTCGAGATCCGAGACAAATTCTACAATTCTCGGACCCAGTATAACTGTCAGGGAAGCAGTAACGGGTGCAATGACCCACTGTGGCATAGCTTCTTCAGTGCAAACACTAGTCTAATCGGTCAGCAACACTTCCTTCGATCAGACTTGAAGGGAGGGGCTTGTGATGGGGTTGAGCGCCTTGTGGTTGACATGCGGATTGAAGAAGCTATGTGGCAAGATATAGCGAGTCTGAACGACTCGCTTTCCGGAGCTCCCCAGACCCTTTCAGGAAGGGGATCTCCCGAGACCCCCCACGGGTAGACACGCCCCAGAGATCAAATCAGAGGACACACTCCCAAGATCACCTCGGGAAGTCAGGTCCCCAAGACCACCTCGGGAAGGCAAAATGCTCGGGACCCCCTGGTCCAGAAGACCCCGAGATCACCTCGGGAAGCGGAGCCCAAGAAGCATTCGACCTCAGGGAACGACCCCCCTTTCTTCAGATCTGCGGATAACCATCACCAATTATCACGAGTCATCATGACCCATAATTATCGCAACGGTCCGAACTTAATGACGGCATGGACTGTAGGTTATCCTGTACCCGATAATTAGGGGGATGTGGCAAAGATCGTGGAGACTCGTGAGACAGCCACTGCAGGTTTAAAAGGTACTCTAACCCCTCTGATAAGGGGGACACCCTCTCTACTTCCCGCATACCTTTTTGCCTTCTCTTCATCTCCTGGATCAAGGCACTAATTTGAGCGTCGGAGTGGGCTCCGCCGGACAACCTCCGGCGTGTTCCCCTAACGCTCGTGTTAATCTCGCAGGGTATGAGTTTTTCCTCTAGCATCAACGTCCGCGTGGGTTGAACCCTGGTGACTGGTCGTCGACGTCGATTCCTGCCGGAACAATCACCATTGCATTTACCTATAGTTTCTCCCAATCCGACCATTCCATCAATTCAGATTTCATTTCGCCTATCACCTTCGTCATGTCTTATTGCACTTGCAAATCGTTAACCCTACTCTATAGGATCGTAGAGAGCGATAGGGGGGTGAATATCACATTTGAAAAATTCTGTTGATTTAGACAAATTACGCAGCGGAAAAGAGAACACATGAAAAGCAATCACTAACATTGTTTATTTTTACTTTGTTCAGAGTATGTGATGACTCCTACTCCAAGGTCCACAGTCCTTGACCGTTTACTTTGGGCAATTCTATAAGTCTCAAATGAGTACAAATATGTAAAGTTTTAAGTATACGGAGAAAAGGAATACCAACAACTTTAATCGAAATGAAATACTGACACGTTGTTGTCGAAGCAGCATTTTGTCATCTATGGATCGTTTTGGCACAACACACAAGAGCACAAGTGATGTAGAATTGATGTCTGGACTCTCTGGTCGAAAATCCCTTATATAGGGTCATACGAGCGCCCGAGTGCCTATAGGGGCGCTCGTGTTGCCGTGATCCAGCTGCATCCTCATCTACTACTTGGTCCAAGCTCTATCCCATCTCAGGCACCTGACAACCTCTCAAGCGCCTGTGATGCAGATGTGGAGGCGCCAACCAGCGTACACCAACTCAGCCACCCCCAGGTTGAGTCATGGGTACACAGGCGCCCGAGACCTCTAAGGAGCCTGTGTTCTCGGGCGCCCGAGTCCTCGCGGGCACCTGTGCTCGCAGGTGCCCAAGTCCTCTCGGGCGCCTGAGTTACCGTGGGTCTTCATTTCGCTTAGTTGCAACACACGGTTAGTCCAATAATAATATGTAAAAAAATGCATGTAAGATAGCTGTGTTGGTGCAATTGATCCAAGTGTGATCGGGTAGATTATGGGTTTTGATGTGTGTGTCAATATGATTAAGTTATGTTTTTACGTTGATTTGATATGTGCGCTTGAGTCGTGCAGGACTTGGTGAATCATACATGAAGTTACGGAGTAAAGTATCCGAGGGACGAGAGCCAAGGAAGAGGACTTCAAGGGCGAGCTGAAGAGTAGACTTCAATGGCATATGCGAAGGATGACATGGAGGAAGTTGTGGGCTTGTGTGCGCATCCGAGGGATGAACGAGAGCCGAAGGAAGAGAACTTCAAGGGGCAAGCCGAGGAAGTGGACCTCAAGGCATATGCGAAGGATGGACTTCGGAGTGAGTTTGAGTAAACTTGTAAGCTGGGTAGTCGACTGGCAAAGGGAGCAGTCAACTGCTAACGTCGAGTGTAAACTCACAGAAAGATCAGTCGACTGATTTGCTTAAAAATAGAGCCATTAGGCTAGCCGTTGGCTGGGCATCAGTCGACTGGCCCTGGGGGCAGTCGACTGATGTCGGGACTAAGCTGTTTGGATAACAGCTCTCTCCTCTATTTAAGAGGAGGTTTGGGGCATGAATAGGTTACGTTCTTGATTGATAAATCTTATTCTAAGTGCCTAAAAGCTTCCATAGCTTATTCTATTCCTCATACTCTAAATCTCATCTTGTAAAAGAGGAAGAGAGCATCTTGTGAGGGTTTCTCCTCCTTTAAGGAGAAGATCATAGTGAAGCTTGATTGTGTGGTGTGGATCCTTGGATTAGTCACCTCTAGGAGGTGGATACCAAGTAAATCAAGGGAGTTAGTATTGCTTTCTTTGTTAATTGATTTTATCTATTATAGCTTTTGTGCTTAGTAACATTTTTGTAGACAACAATCAAAGAAAAGCTATTCACCCTCTCTAGCCTAACGCCAAGGTCCTAACAAGCCCGTGTTGTCCGGTCCTGACTTCAGGTTTCAGCTGAAACCTTAGGTCAGACCGACGCCTACTATTTTCTATTCCGGGGAACTCGTCCTCACCTACTTCACTCTGGAGAAGTTACCTATTGTCAACCGGCACCTTCGGTTGGACTTTTTCTCGACCTCTGAAGACTTTGGATCTCACGACGTCCATACCTCAACCTGTCCCTACTTCTGTTCGTTGTCCTCGATCGGCTAAGACTCCTAGCCAATCTTCCAGATCAGATTCGGTGCCCAACCCCCGATCAGGTCTTCGTGCCTAGTCTTCCAAACCAGATCTTCATGCTCGGCTTCACTCACCAGGTCTTCGATGTCTAATCCTCGGTCAGGTCTTCGCGCCTAACTTCACTCACTAGGTCTTGGATGTCCAATCCTCGACCAGGACTTCGTACTCAACCATGTAGATCAAGACTTCGTGCCTAGTTATAATAGGACTTTCCTGCACACTCAATGTAACACATTAGAACCAAACACATACTTAACTTTGAATCTTTTGTCATTATCAAAACAAGATTCAATCTGGTATTTCCGGCACCAATATACTCTACAATCATTCAAAATTTTCAATTCTATCGAATTTCACCATATCGAACTTTCCAAAATTAAGAGATCCTAGATATGATGTCTTGGCTCTGATACCATTTGTTGAAATCACACCACAACAATAGTGAATAACCTTATAAAAGAAACAAAAGAAGAAGATGAAGAGTAATGACGAGAAGGGAGAAAAAGAGAAAAAGATTTACCGTAGTTCGATGATATACGTACTCCATAAAATGGCCAAGAAAACTCTATTAGAATTTCTCTACTTTCTTTTAGAGTTTACAATGATCCTATTTATACAACCCTAATTCCTATATAGTATTTTGTACCTAAAGTATCATGTATAGACATGATTTCCATGAAAAACCCATAGCTACTCGACGTTTCTCGACACCTTTCGAAAGGGCACGACCAAATAGTGTCCCCTGGGCATGTCGTGCCACGGGCATGCTTGATCCTGATGCCACACTCGTATTTCTTTGAATTTGTTGAACACTCGACGTTGCAACGTCTTAGTTGTACTATCATGACCGTGCCTATACTTCAATATTGTATGAGCTATCTCTGTTAAGATAATAGAAGTAGAGAATGAAAAAAGGTAATAAAATAACTTTCTTTAATTGATAGTTTATCCCTGAGGTATATAATTTATAGAGACATTTTGGTACTTGGTCAATTGACAAATTAACAAAGAAACTATTAATTAATAGATTAATAAATAAAAAGTTAAACCTAATAATTAATATGTTCTAATACAAATTTGATTTGATCTAGTCGATATTTTGTTGAATAATTCTCTTTTACGCCCCTCTTGGGTGACAAATTAAGCGGGTGGTCTCTTACATTGAGTTTGCTTGCTAGACTGTTGAAACATTATCTTAATAATGACTTAGTAAAGATATCAACCAATTTGATCCTCAACAAAAATATAAGAAACTAATAATTATTGAGTTTCCACACACTCTTGAACAAAATGAAAATTAATTTCTACATATTTTGTACGAGCATGAAAGATTGGATTTACTATGAGATATGTTGCTCTAATATTATTATACCAAATTTTTGATACAATATTTGACACAAGATGAAGTTTAGAGACAAGTGATTGGAGCCAAATAATTTCAGATGTTATATTTGCTATAGCTTTATATTCAACCTTAGTGCTTGAACAAGATATCGTAGGTTATTTTTATAAATTCTATGAGATAAGATTTTGTCAAAAAAAATATTGTATATCCACTAGTAGAGCCTCTGTTTTCAGGTGAGTTTGTCCAATCCGCATAACTATATACATGTAAATCTCAAGATGATTGCCGTACAAAAGAAGACCATGTAGAATAGTACCTTTAAGATAGCGAATTATTTTTTTCACAACTTCCCAATTTTGTTCAGTGGGAGCATGCATGAAGTGACAAACATGATTTACTATAAATGTAATATCAGGTCATGTGATAGTGATATATTGTGAACCTTCAATAATACTTTGATAAATCTAGCGATCAAACATAATAGGAAAAGGTGCAGAGAAGTTAGTAATAACAATTGGTGTGGAAACTAGACATGTTTCATCCATTTTAGCTCTTTAAAGAAGCTTAGTAATATACTTACTCTAAGAGAATAGATAATCTACATCATGTGGGATAAGTTCAATACCAAGAAAAAATAAGCATTACCCAAATTTCGAATAGAAAATTCTTAATTGAGAAGACTTAATAGAATTGTGATATCCTTTTGATCATTGCTGGTTATTAAAGTATTATCTACATAAATAAAAAAAATATCATAGATCCATTGTTATATTTATAGAATAATGAAGAATCAGTCTTTGATTCTGAAAATCCTTAACCTTAAACTAGTTAGATCATCTATAAAATCCTATACGAGGAGTTTGTTAAAGATCATATATGAATTTCTTAAGTTGACAAATATGAGTTAGAAATTATGGATAAATAAACACATGTGATTGTTCCATAAATATAATCTCCTCAAGATGACCATGAAGGAATGCATTAGATTCGTCTAGTTGGCTATATAGACCAATTAAAACTAACAACTACTGATAGCAATAGTTTGATTGATGTATTTTGATAACTGGGCTAAAAGTGTCATAATACCTAGTTGTTAATTAAATCCTTTGGCTATAAGTTGAACTTTATACCGTTCAAGAGAATCATCGGCTTAATGCCAAAGTCGAAATACTCATTTAGAGCCCACAACATTCATAGACGGAGTGCGTGAAACTAGATTTAATGTTCCATTGCAAAGAAGTGTGTTAAATTCTATAGTTATTGCACTACGCTAATTTGGATCCTCGTTTGCTTGTGAAAAATAAGTTGGTTCAACAAATTTTGAAGAGAATACTAGAGCTTGTGGAAGATGATATTGAGTTGTCATTGGTGGACAACATACAAAGATGTCACTTAAGGGAAACATGCGAAAGTATTATCATCTAAATTACATGATGATGGCAATGAGGAAGTAGGTTGATATAGTGATTTTGATGATAGATTTATATTATCCCAGGGTCCAGAGCTAGAAAGCATATTATCTTCGACTAGTGAAACTTCTGTGATTGGAATAGCATCTTGCGATGATTCTAATGATATAGAGGAGTTTTTAGAGAGCTCCGAAAATGACCTAGGATGTCATTACTTCCGACAATGTTAGGTGGTATAAAAAATGTATCATCTATATCTAGAGGAGAGATTGAATATTGTTACTGAAAAAGAGAATAGAGACTTATCAAAAATAACATATCATGAAATATATCCATCCGGTTGATATATGTAAGCAATGATAGTCATAGTGTAAATTATTATAACCAAGAAAAACATATTGTAATGAATGAAAGTCAAGTTTGTCTTTAGAGTAGGGGCATAATCATGGATACCATGCATAACCAAAAATTCAAAGGAAAGTGAAATTAGCAGTTTGATTATAAAATTTTTTTTCAAAGGACACTTATGATTGAGCAATGGAGTAGAAAGTCAATTTATGAGATATATATCACTACTAACAGCTTCATCCCAAAATTTATGCAGAACTGATGTATGATGGAAAAGAGCTAAAGCAATTTCAACTTATATATCTATGTTTTCTCTTAGCAAAGCTATTTTGCTCCGGTTCAAAAGGTGGATCCGCCACCTTAGCGGCCCCCTGGTCTCTGCCCCACGAAGTTTCCAGAGGGAGGTAAATCACAGATTTACTGAGGGTGGAGAAGGCGTCTGGGGGCCGAGAAAATTTAAGCCAGTAGACTAGGATTTTAACCCCGTGCGCAACTGATGACTCTCGACCCCATGAGCTTCGGAGTGTGAGGTCAAGAGGTTCGATGCACAATTCCAGAAGAGATAAGATGATGATGGAGAACTTAATATTCATCACCCCATCAGAATAAAGAGAGATTATTTTACGATCAAAATAACATTGATCAACTTGTTTTTGAAAATGATAAAATATGTCAAATAAATCAAATTTTTTTTTGTTATAGGATAAAGTTAAGTATATCTAAAATGATCGATGAAGTAAATATAATATAAGAACCTTAGTTAGACAAGATAAGTTCTAGAGTTTCAAATTAATATCAAAATAAATTATTTTAAGTGGAAAATTAATTAGAAACATGATGAGATAAATAAAAAGGTAACTTATGGTTTTTAATTTTCATGCATGCCTTACATGAATAAGATGGAGAGGAGGTAAAGAAAGTAAGCAAACTATACTTATTGGTATGATCAACTGTATAAGATGATCAAGTGAACTATACTAAGCTAGTTTATTTGGTCTATTGATTATCTAACATCGTAAATAAAATAAAAAAGGAACAAAGGCGTGGGAAGGCGCACAGCTAGCGGCGGAAAGAAATGATTTTGAGGTGGGATTGAAAAGGTGAAGACTTCGCGTGTGTGTGTATGGAAAGAAAAAGAAGGACTTGCTGGAAAAGAAAGAAAACAGATGAGGGAGATTTTTTTTTATTTATTTTTTGAAATAAAGAGGAACTCCGCCTGTGACGACCTAGTCATGGCCGGTCCCAAGCCCGGATAAAGGAGGAGGATTGCGTTAGGTTGCCAGCCAGCGTAAAAAAACTATGGCAAATACTCAATGAATGGATCCATTAAAGTATTATGCTAATGCTAGGATGTTCCCCGGAAGGAACGCGTTGCAGGGTCCGACTGTAACGTCTCGGCAAGGACCGCTACATCTCCAGAACCCGGGTGTAGTGCTAAATATGCAAGGGTTCGCGTTGCAGGGTCCGACTGTAACGTCTCGGCAAGGACCGCTACATCTCCATGAGAACTTGGGTGTAGTATTAAATAGGCAAGAGTTCTCACACCATAGGTGGACTAAGAATAAACATTATAAGAAAAGTAATAGTCTCAGATTTGGAACATGGAATATAGGAACTCTCACTGGTAAAACAATGGAGGTAGTAGATACAATGATTAGGAGAAAAATTAGTATTTTGTGTGTGCAAGAGACAAAATGGGTAGGTGAGAAGGCAAAAATGATAGAGAACTCGGGTTTTAAGTTATGGTATACAGGAAAGAGTAAAACAAGAAATGGAGTGGGTATTTTTGTAGATAGTTCTTTAAAAGATGAAGTTGTTGGTGTAGTTAGAAAGGGGGATAGAATTATAGCTCTCAAGATAGTAGTGGCGAAAGAAGTTGTGAACGTAATTAGCATATATGCACCTCAAGTAGGATTAGATGAAGAAACTAAATCAAGATTTTGGAGCGATTTAGATGAGGTATTACAAAACATTCCGCCAAATGAAATGATTTTAATAGGAGGCGATCTAAATGGACATGTCGGAGCGAAAAATGAAGAATATGAGAGAGTACATGGGGGTTATGGGTTTGGAACAAGAAATGAAGAAGGAAAAACTATATTGGATTTTGCGATAGCATATGACCTTATACTAGCTAATATATTTTTTAAGAAAAAAGAAGAACACTTGATCACATTCAAAAGTGGGAATAATAAATCACAAATTGATTATTTTATGGTTAGGAAGAGAGATAGGAAGATTTGTAAAGATTGTAAGGTTATCCCTGGAGAAAGCTTAACTACCCAACATAGATTAGTAGTGTTAGATATACGCCTTAGTTATAATATCAATAGAGGAAAAATATACACGACTCCTAGAATTAAGTGGTGGAAGTTAAAGGATGGGAAGCAAAACATATTGAAGGAGAAGGTAGGAATACAAGCATTAGATGAAATATATAGCGACTCTAATACGACATGGGATAAGATGGTATCAAAGTTGAAAATAGTAGCTAAGGATGTACTCGGTGAGTCAAAGGGGCATGCACCACCAAGGAAGGAATCTTGGTGGTGGAATGAGAAAGTACAAGAGAAAGTGAAAGAAAAACGAATAGCTTATAAGGAATTATATATTTGTAAGAACGAGGAAAACTTAAAAAATATACAATAGCCAAGAAAGAGGCTAAGAAAGCAGTGAATGAAGTAAAAAATAAAACTTTGAACGATTATATCAAAATTTAGATACAAAAGAAGGGGAAAGAGACATTTATAAAATAGCTAAAGCAAGAGAAAGGAAAACAAGAGACCTTAGTCAAATAAGATGTATTAAAGATGAATGCGATAGAGTACTAGTAAATGATAGCGAAATAAAAGAGCGGTGGAAGATTTACTTTCATCAACTTTTTAATGAAAGTTTAGGGGACCAACTTGACTTAGGCAATTTAAGTATTTCAAATGAGTATAGAAATTTTAATTTTCATCGGAGAATTCAAACTTCAGAAGTAGAACAAGCTTTGAAAGGGATGCAAAATGGAAAGGCCGTGGGACCGGATGATATCCCAATAGAGGTATGGAAATGTTTAGGGAAAAAAGGTATTGAATGGCTTACAAAATTATTTAATTTAATATTGAAAACAAAAAAAATGCCTAATCAATGGAGGGTAAGTAGTCTAGTTCCCTTATATAAGAACAAAGGAGACATACAAAATTGTGCAAACTATAGGGGTATTAAATTAATGAGTCATACCATGAAACTTTGGGAAAGAGTAATAGAAAAAAGATTGAGGAAGGAGACCACGGTAACCGAAAATCAATTTGGGTTCATGCCTGGAAGGTCGACAATAGAAGCTATACATCTTCTTAGGCAATTAATTGAAAAATATCGGGAGCAAAAGAAAGATCTACACATGGTATTTATTGATTTAGAAAAAGCTTATGATAGGGTACCAAGAGAAATTATATGGAGAATTCTAGAAAAGAGAGGCGTTAGCGTAACATATATTGACCTAATTAAAGATATGTATGAAGATGTAACGACTAGAGTGAAGACTTCAGGTGGATTGACTGAAGCATTTCCAATAAGGATAGGGTTACATCAAGGATCAGCTTTAAGTCCCTATCTTTTTACACTAATCATGGATGAACTCACTAGGCACATTCAAGATACAGTGCCATGGTGCATGTTGTTTGCAGATGATATTGTTTTGATAGATGAGACACGTGAAGGAGTAAATGCTAAACTAGAATCTTGGCGGGAAACTCTAGAAATGAAAGGTTTTAGGCTTAGTAGAGTAAAGACTGAATATATGGAATTTAAGTTTAGCAATGCTAGACGTAGTGAAACAATTGTTAAGATAGGAGATGATGAGTTGTCTAAAATCGAGAACTTTAAGTATTTAGGATCGTTCTTGCAAAGTGATGGAGGAATTGAGAGAGATGTCTTACATAGAATACAAGCAGGATGGTTGAAATGGAGATTAGCATCGGGTGTCTTATGTGATCGTAAAGTACCTCTAAAACTTAAAGGGAAGTTCTACAAAACGGCAGTTAGACCTGCTATGTTATATGGTGCTGAATGTTGGGCTATGACTCGAGCACATGAGCAAAAGATGAAAGTTGCAGAGATGAGGATGTTAAGGTGGATGTGTGGACATACGAGGATGGATAGAATAAGGAATGAGAGTATTAGAGAGAAAGTCGGAGTTGCATCTATTGAAGAAAAACTTCGGGAGACACGTTTGAGATGGTACGGACATGTACTTAGAAGACCAATAAATGCCCCTGTTAGACGATGTGAAACTATGATAAATACGCACATTAAAAGAGGGAGAGGAAGACCAAAAAAGACTTGGTTGGCAACAATAAAACAAGATAAATTTTATTTAAATCTAGATGATGATATAGTAGGGGATAGAACTCAATGGCGTAAAAGGATCCATATAGCCGACCCCACCTAGTGGGATAAGGCTTTGTTGTTGTTGTTGTTGTATTTTTTGAAATAAAGAGGGCTGTAGCGAGGATATGGTGAGAAAAGATCAAAAGAAAAGATCGATACGAGAAAAAGAAAACACAAAGGCCAAAAGAGAAGCAGGAAGAAGATAAACGATGGAAAACTGATGGGGGACACAAAAAAGACAAAGGAGAAGCGTGGAAAGAAATGACTACAAACTGACAACACAGGAAAGCCAAATGAGAAGCATTAAAAGAAACGGATAAAAGAATGAGGAGAATACAGAGAAGCCAAAGGCGAAGTAGACCAAAACAAGAAAACACAACCACGGAGAGATCTGATGAGGAGACCACCAATAGCAGAGAGAGTGTTGCGTGCGTCGAAGCTATGACTATGATATCATGTTAAGATAATAAAAAAAATTTAAAAAAAAATAACAAAATAACTTTCTATAATTGATAGTTTGCCCTGAAATATATATAGAGACGTGAACAAAGAAATTGTTAATTAATAAATTAATAAATAAAAGATTTTAATATGTCCTAATATAAATTTGATACGTTTTGTTAAAGAATTTCTAGTTCAACATGCAATAATAGTGAATAACCACATAGAAAGAAATTAAAGAAAGAGAAGACGACGTAGAGTAACCGGCCGGGAGAAGAGAGAAAACAGAGATGGAGATTTATCTTCATTCGGCGATATATATACCTATTCCATAAAACAGTTAAGAAAATTCTATTAGGATTTTTCAAAAATTAATTACAATGATCGTATTTATACCGCCTTAATTTCTATATGATATATTTTAGACTAAAATATCATGTATAAATATGATTTCCAAAAAAATCCATAATTCCTCAGCGCTTCCCAACACCTTTCGAACATGGCATGGTTAGACAGCGACCCCTGGGCACACAAATCGACTTGTATGATCGTGTCTAGACTTCAATTTCGAATGTCCTCGGAGGCATATATACAACTTTTCTGACAACGTAGATTCTAGAACAACTGTCTTGTCGTTCTCCACTCAGATGCTCGAAATGGGCATGACATGAGAACAGATAAGAGAAAACACCATACAAGCATTACCAGGGTCCCAAAATAAGTGACCATTTTGAAAAAATTGGAAAGAAAATCGTAAAAGAATCTTATATTAACAAAGAGCGAGCTAGCTAACGTGGAAGGAAGAGGCGTCGATGAGATCTGCATGTTCGCCACGTAGCGGCCTTGCTGTGCCCTTATCCATCCCGGCCTCAGCCACCAGATCCTCTATAAACTGAATCCCGAAACGGATTCCGGCTATCTGTCGTTCGGTTAGGAATTTTGGAGCGTAGAGAGTTCGATCGAGAGGCGATGCAATCCGCGAAGGAGAAGGTGCAGGACGCGGCCAGCGCGGCCAAGGAGAAGGTGAAGGGGTTCGCCGGCAAGGCCGAGGGCAAGGCGGAGTCCGCCACGGCCCGCACGCCCGAGGGCCGAGCGGCGGCAGAAGAGCGCGGCGAGGCGCGGGAGAAGGCGGCCAAGGCGGAGTACCACGAGAAGAAGGCCGAGCACCGGGACCAGTCAGCTGCCAACCGCGGCACCACTCACGTGCCCCTCGTCGGCGAGCACCACCATCGCCCCGTCGGTGCCGATCCCACTTACCCCTCCGCTACTGGCGCCGCTCCGGCCGGCGAGAAGTATCTGTAACGCATAGCTAGGTTTTAAATACCTATATATATAAATGCATGTACGGTATAAATAAAACTAAATATGGCGATGTGAGCACGCACGTAACGTAGTATGGAACTTCATGGCATTCCATTTTATTAGTACCAGTGAAAATTTTAATCTCTATGTTGAATTAACGGCGTAAATTAAATTTTAATCTAATAATAATTAAATAGGTTGACATTAGTTGATTTAGTTAATGTACGCATACGGCAAATATAAAAATCACGAGCTAGGACGTACGTTAATTAATTCCATCCAAATAAACAAACACGTGATCCATTCATCCTCTTTATTTAATTTTAATTTATGTGCGCCCCATTCGAGATGCTTCCCATGTCAGGCACGTTAGAAAATTTTTTAACAGTAGTTGAGAGGACAGGATCGAATTTAAATCTGGGACGACAATAAATCGAATTTAAATTGAATTTTATATTTTTCATTTTCATATTTATCAGATATTTATCTGTCGGATATTTATCTGTATATTCATTAATGAATCAGAACAACACAAATTATAAATTATCAGTGGGTTTTAGAAATTTTTTTATTATATATATTTTTTATATAATCGAATACGTATTCAGATTGACTATCGATAATTATTAGATTCTTCGTTGAATGCAGAGAAAATTATCATTTTTAATCTAAATGCTCAATTTTTAATTTTAACAATAATTAAAGCGTTGGGATCAAATCCAAATGCTCAATCAACTTATTTAATCCTGAATTATTATGATTATTAGATTGATTATTTATTTTTAAATTTTTAATTAAAATTAATTTATTATTATCCATTAATGGAATAGGATAAAATTTAAACTAATTTCTTGGGATGAGATTTATTAATTTTCAGAATTCATTAAATCTATTAATTCGATATTAGTTGACTTTTTTATTTTATCTTTTCAATCAATTTTAATATTTTTACTTTGTCGATTCTTTCCCCTTTAAATTTTCGATTATCTTTAATAATTTTATTTGATTTTTTATAATATTTTTTAATTAAAATTTTAAGATGATTAATTTAAAATTTTTAGAATTATTAATTTAGGAATTATTTGATTCTTTATAATATTTTTAATTAAAATTTTAAGATGATTAAATTTAGAATTTTTAAAATTATTAATTTGAAAATTATCTGTCAAAATTCAGATATTATCATCAGACTTATCAGTTAAAATTTAATAATTATTTTTTAAAATTAAAAAATTATCTTTAAAATTGAAGAATTATCTTTAGAATTATATGTTAAAATTAAAAAATTATCTTTCGAATTATCTGGATCAGTATTAATATTTATCTAAATTTAAGATATTAATATTAATTTAAAAAATTATAATATTAATAATAAAATTTACAAAATTAATATTTAATATTTTAATATTATTTAAATTTATTTTAAAATCAGGATCACCTAATATATCTTGCAAAGTTTTCTATTTATCATATAAATTATCTAATTTGACGAGAAAATTAATATCTAAATTTGCATCTATTCTAAAATTATTTTTGTAAAAATTAAATTTTTATATTGTGGATCCGTTTTTCTTCCTCTTTGGACATTGATTTTTGTAATACCCAAACTTCTGGCACTTGAAGCACTGGATGTGACATTTGTCTTTCCAGGCTCCTAACATTGGTTCCTCCGTTATCGCCGGTATGCTATTCGAATCTTGTAAATAGGGTACTTATTTTTATAATGTCCTCTCTCCAAGAAATGTAACTTGAAATTCAACATAAAGAAAGTTATCTTTTCACCCTTCTCTCCCTCAATTTGTGGCATTCTTAATGGCTCCTTAGGTGGTTAGCTCAATCAAAATCTCCCGCTCTGATACTAATTCTAGGATCTTGGGTGTCGATAGATAGGGGGTGAATATCGACAGTGTATCTTTTTGAAGTCTTTGTTCGTTTGTTCATTTGTCTTTGTATCAGAGTTAGTATGCAACGACATAATAATAACAAAGAAAACAGACAAAAAAGAGACATATAGGATTTACTTGATTCCTAACTTCCTAGGATCAGTACATTTACTACCTATATACTCACTAATAGTCTCCTTCTCGGAAGCTTTCTAGAGGCGAAGAAATTCATCTTGATCCTGTCGACAAGCGAAGATCGGTTCTCCCTCAGATGACCCGGTCTCACTGAGGAGGTCGGACCGAAACAGAGCTCTCAATGTAGTGGAGTGGTTGCAAAGTGGCAGCGATCCCCTTTACTGTAGCACATGTGGGGTTTATATAGGGTCTTCCCGCGTGCGAACTGTCACATCTCGTTAAAGATTAGTCAGGGATTAGGCTAATCAATTGGACGTCTTAACGGCGGGGTGAGACTGACACCACCAACTAACCGTCTGTGATCCTGCTCTTCCGGATCCTAATTAAGGCTAGGCGGCCACGTCAGATGATGACGGTATCTCGTAACGGAGAGTTCCGACGGAGAGCTAGGCCTCGATTGCTCGACCTCGAGGGCTCGGCCTCATGAGCTCGGCCTCGATTGTCCGACCTTGGGAGCTCAGCTTCGAGGGCTCGGCTCCGAGAGCTCGGCCTCGGGAGCTCGGCCTCATGAGCTCGGTCCCGAGAGCTCGACCTCGAGGGCTCGGCCTCATGAGCTCGGCCTCGATTGCTCGGCCTCGGGAGCTCAGCCTCGAGGGCTCGGCTCCGAGAGTTCGGCCTCAGGAGCTCAGCCTCGAGGGCTCGGCCCCGAGAGTTCGGCCTGAGCTTTGGACCCTGGGTGGACGACCCCGAGTGAGTTTGACTTCGCCCGGAACTTCCGCCAGACTCGGCCTCTACTCGCCTCGAGCCAGGTTGAACCGGGTAATCTCCGACCGGGCTCCCAACCCTGATAAAAAACCGCTCGCCGGGATCACATCTTATAGTTTAGAATACAAGCATAAATAGAAAAAATAAGTACAACTTGTAAAATCCAAACTAAATAAACATGGCAACTGAGCCGGTAGTCTTGAGCGCAACGCATCCCTCCTGGAGATCTTTCAGCCACAGAGTTTCACAGCATTGCTTTCTGAGCATAGAAACGGAGAGTAGAATAAAGAATTTCATGGCCTTAATGTAGAGCCTTCATCTCCTTTTATGCAAGAGTTAGATCAAATCCTTATCTGGATCAACAATTATCTAGATAAAGCCATATCTGGATGAAGTCTCATCATTATCCACATCATCTAGCTTATTTTTATTCTCATCCAAATCATAAAGATAAACTAGATCTTTTGCCACATCAGCTTCCATGTCAATATTTCTGACAATTCAGTAATCTCTACCAAATCCAGTTAATTGGTCTACCAAACCGTTGGTTCGGTCTACTGAGCCGGTTTGGATTCGGTTTAACTTGAGTTAAGTCTGATTCACCCATTTATATTTGTTTGCACACTGTTTTGCTTATAGCTTCAGGTTATTGCAAAACAAACATACAATAACAAACAAGCAACCAAAGCCTTAATCATATAAATATACCTGACCTATTAGGCTTACCTTTTGCTCGAAGGTCTCTCCTCCATATCTACCACGTAAGAGTCAATCCCTTAGAATCAAACTGTACTCATGTAAGTCTACCCGACCTACTAGGCTTTATGCTTGGACTACATCTACGACTTTATGCTTAAGGTTCATTCCTTAGGGTTTCATTACTTAGCTTCACTTATTAGGACCCAACTTTACTCATCAGAATTTCGTTGCCCACCTTTACTCACCAGGACTTCCACCGCTTAGTTTCACTCACTAGAACCTAGCTTCACTCACCAGGACTTCCACTACTTAGTTTCACTCGCTAGGACCCAACTTCACTCACTAGGATTTCGTTGCTCGATCCTCGACCAGGTCTTAGTGCCCAACCCTTGGTTAGGTCTTAATACTCGATCCTCGACTAGGACTTCGTTGCCTAGCCCTTGGTCAAAACTTCTCTACTAGTCATATGATCTTGACTCGACTTCTCTTTTCTAAATTAACATTAAGTCTTGTTTGGATTAATCTTTGATCAAATTTACCAGACTTTAATATATTATCAAACATCGAAATCCTAGAGATTGATTATTCTGGACTGATATTCCTTGCACCAACACGTACTATTTTTTTTAAAAAAATTGATCGGGGCAACTTAGATTGAATCCAGGTGCAATGATTGGCATCGTGCATGGGCGCGTGATAAATGGTTTATAGTAGAGCACTATTTTATATGTGTAGAAACTCGTTCCGCTATGGAATGTCCGCAATGTAACTGTGCGTGCTAGCGATTTAGGCTCATAGATTGATTTTTTCTTTTTTTTTAATTTATTTTTTAATAAATAATTCTTTAATCTTATAATATACCCAAGAAGAAGATTGAATCTTAGATGGAAAATCTTATTGGCTTAAATCTACTATAACTGAATTTCTAAATTCTTAAATCTTAAATACTAAGGGGGCGTTTGATTTAGGGTAATAGGGACTAGGGAATGGGAATGGATGATAATCATTCCCATTGGCACTGTTTGGTAAGTGTCAATGGGAATGAAAATAAAGGAATCATTCCCTCATTTTCATTCCCTACTCCCCCCTCATCAATCAAATTCTTCAATCATTCCTTCCTTTTCATATATCCAAAACACTCCTTTTTTTATTTTATATTTTATATTTTACTATTTCTTTTTATATTATCTCATTTTGCTTTCTCTCTCTACATTTTAAAATTTCTCTCTACATATTTATTCTTTCCTCTCTCTATATTTTCTATTATTTTCTCTCTCTACCTTTCTGATCTCATTTTCTCTTTATATATTTTCAATATTACTTTCTCTCTCTACCTCTCTTATTATAATTTATCTATCTTAATTTTCCTTATTAATTTTTCACTTTTTAATATTTTTTATATACTTTTTCTCAATATTTTCTATATCACTTTCTCTCTCTATATATTTTCTATATCACTTTCTCTCTCTACCTTTCTCATCTCATTCTCTCTCTACATATTTTGATAATCACTTTCTCTCTCTACCTCTCTTATCATAATTTATTTTTCATTTTTTCTGTATATTTCATATATCACTTTCTCTCTCTACATTTTCTATATCACTTTCTCTCTCTACCCTCTCATCTCACTTTCTCTCTATATATTTTCAATATCACTTTCTCTCTCTACCCTCTTATTATAATTTATCTATCTTTATTTTTTACTTTTTCTCTATATTTTCTATATTACTTTCTCTCTCTACATTTTCTATATCACTCTCTCTCTACCTCTCTCATCTCATTTTCTCTCTATATATATTTAATATTACTTTCTCTCTCTACCTCTCTTATCATAATTTATCTATATTTATTTTTTACTTTTCTCTATATCTTCTATCACTTTCTCTCTCTACATTTTCTATATTATTTTTTCTCTCTATATTTTTTTAATGATTTCTCTCTCTATTTTTTATCACATCTATCTTATCTTATTTTTTCTCTCTACTTTTTATCTTTATTTTCTCTATTATTGTATTTTCTCCTATTTTTTTCTTCTAATTTCTTTTTTTTACCTTACTTGTCATAATTTCTCTCTATATTTTTCTAATTTATCTCTCAACTCATTTTATTTCACTTTATCTATTTTGTAATAATTCTATTATTTTAGGTAACTTTGAAATTTTTATGAATTCCCATTACTAAAGTTAAACTGAACCAAACATCATCAATGATAATAATTTTCATTCCAGGATTTGAACCAAACACTACCAATGGAATCATGATTCTCATTTCCATTGACCCCTCAATGAATCCCATTACCATTCCGATTAATAAATTTGAACCAAACGCCCCTTAAATGTATATAATATACTTGGTGAATATCTAAAATTTTTTATTTTGAATATTATAATTCAAGAGAGAAGGCTAAACTCTAGAGTAAAAATCTTATTGACTTAAATATACTATAATCCAACCCTTAAATCTTAAAATTTTAAATCTTAAATATATATAATATATCTAAAAAAAATAAACGATACACTGAATTGAATTGAAATCCAAATGCCATGAATTCATGGATTAAATCTAGTACGTCTAGATTTAATCTAGGTATGCTGAATCCGCATAAACAAGTATCCTCGAGTTCGCAATGTATATATCTATAGATGTCAAAGACGTGGTGTAGAAAAGATCAAGATATTTAATTTTCCTCTTAATTTTGATTTATTTTTTTCTTCTTTATTTTCACATTTATTATTGGTCCCCGCGACAATGACCACAGAGAAACAAACGTACAAAAGTTAATTAATCCCTTACTTTAAAGAAAAAAAGCAAAAGCAATCAATATAAAAATTTAAATAGTCTATTAATTTGTTGCGGTTGCAGTCACTTCCATCCATTGACTATATATAATAAAGACGCAATAAACAAATTAAAAAAGATTAAATAAAAACAATAAAAGTAAAAAAAAACAAATAAAAAAAGACTTCATATGCTAAGAATTATTTTGGTAAAAAAATGCATTAAAGTATGAAAGAAGAGATATATCTCTACTTTTGTAATGACAAGTTGTATATATATTTTTCTTCTACAATGTTCATTCTCCGTCAAAGAAAATGAAAAAAATAAAAAAAAATGGATTTAGTGTTAAAAATGAATTTAGTCTATTATTTTTAATTTTATTTTCTTAAAATCACCATCTCTATTGCTATCATTTTCATTAGAGAGCTACGTTGTGATTGGGATAGCGTTGTTACGTGAAACACGTGATTTTTTTTTAAATATTTATATAGAATTTAAAAAAGTCCTCTATATCTTATATATAGGCTAAAAATTCAACGGAAAAATCATCAGCCCCTTCTATTTTTTATCACGAGAATATCTTTATTTTTAAGATGATTGTAATTGCTACGACATTGTATATTTTATCACGAGAATATTTTTATTTTTAAGAGGATTGTAGTTGCTTATTTTAATGAGAATATCATTATTTTTAGATTGTAGTTGCTGCGATATTGCGTTACTTCTATCGCTATTGTACTTTTTTTATATTAGTTATTCAAATTTTATAATATGATTAATTTTGAAATAAATTGTTTCGTCCCACTTACCATTCATCAAATAAATCCAATAAGTGTGACGCTCTTAACACGATGTCTCAATTTTACCAGTAATTTAATGGTCATATCAGGGTCGTTCGTATCATCCATAAAATAAGGTAGGCAACCGTCTAAGAATCCATTTTTTAATCATATACAAAAAAAAACGAAAAGACACGAATAGTGAAATCATTTTCTCACAGCTCACAGACACGTATCTATGCATGACTCTTCTTTGCACGTACGTAATTTCTTCTCTTGTTTTCTTTCCACCAAAGTAGAGATTCGTCGAACAAAAGATAATTCTAATCTTTTTCTACGACTTACTTCTTTATCCTGCAACACGCGACACTAGACACAAATCCACTGAAATAAGAGATAATCCTAATCCTCTCTACAACTTTTTTCTTCGTCTTGTAACACACAACACTAGTTGTGTCCTAATCGTTTGACAATGACTATTCGTGCAACCTAATCACGTTGATTTGCGCATTAGCTGTCCAACCAACGACTTCCACTCGCATGACCTAATCATACAGTACAATATATTTGGTATATATGTTATTTGTAAGTTAAGAGATAAATCATAAGGATCTCATCCAATATGATGACTTTTTAATATAATGAGATTAGACGACAGGCATTGCTCACACACATAGGATCACACCTATTATTATAACATTACTGTGTATACAAATACTAACTAAAGTCCGTTCGCAGGGGCATTCCAATTCTATTGTAATATGTATGAAAAGTTACTCATAACTATCTAACGTAAATGCTATAAATATATAACAATCTTTAACATCTAGGCTATAAAGTTAACTTTGAAAAGTATAATAATAAATTTGAATCATTTTGGATTGAAATTAATTTATAATTTTAGACATAAACAATGTCCTAATTTTTACGGTATTGAGCAATTAATGAACACAGTTTAAAGGATCAGAAAAAATTATTTTACCTTTCAAGTAGTGTGTATTTTGTTTTGGGCCTTTTAGCAAATTTTCATCCTCCTTCAAATTATAAATTAAGTCGAAATATATTTGAATTTGCACTCATACTAATCATTTGTTGAACAAGCAGTAGCACGTGCAATTACCTCACCATTTAGGATTTAAGTACTGGAACATGCATGATTATGTTTTAATCAACTCAATTAATTAGCTGTTCTAAGCTTTATTCTCCTCCTTTCGCCATGTTCCTCGCATCAAATTAGCACGTACGGACATTTTAATTAAATAGACTCCTATTGTTTAATATAAGTTTTAAATGTTAGTTTAGTGGAAAACCATGCAATTAATAGGTTAATGAATGATTAATAGTTTAGAATGTTATCAGATTAATATTTAACAGGATTAGTTTGTCATAATTAGTCCAACGCGAATCACGTGCGGACCAACCGACCCATCCTGTTCCTGTAAATTACAGATTCAACCTTCGTGTTTAGTGTTAAATTTAAAATTGGCCCTTGAACTTTGAAATATCTCCTTTAAGATTAATTTATCTCTTTTTAAGTTCATGGCAAAATTAATTAGGATACATTGAAGGTTTAAAGTTAAATACACCATATTTTAATATTAATTGTATTTATTATCTTTATGATTTAAAATAAAAATGTTACCGACTTAAGGTAATGATAATCATCGTTAATAATTATTAACATCACACGTAACCTTTAATTGGACTTTAAACATTTCACAGCGATAAACCCAATCGGAAACTTGTACGGCAACGATCCATCACATCACCGCTTGTCCCGCACGGCAATCCAGCGAATGGACGGTCTCGATCTCTGTCTGGCTCTCGCAGGCTCCTCCGACGAGCGGGGCGCACTCGGGTCCAGCTTTTTTTCAGTTCCACAGAAGCTTCCGCAGAGTACGGGCACCCAAATCCACTGCCTGTCATTGATTGGACATTGCGAAGGGGCCCGATGTCCCACATGGATGGGGGAGACGGGTTCGCCCGGAAGTGGGGAAGCCGTACGCGCATTATCATCACGGCCGTCAGATTTCAGATCGGGATTTTTTTTTCCTTGTTGCACGAATCTCGAATCCTGACGCGCATGCTTTGCTTCCTCTCATCGGATTCCTCACGCTTCTTTTACCCGCTTTGGCCGTACGCTTGGATCTTGATCGTACACGTTGCAGGATGTGGATGGATCGCCGTCGATATTGAAAGAAACGCTTGTGTTTTTTCGCACTAGTCTTCTTAAAATTTTGTTCCGATTTTTCTAGAGTTTAGATGGTAGCGGAGAAGGGTCTTCACTTCCATGCCCGTGTCGTTTTTACCCTCTCTCTCTCTCTCTCCTCTCGCGTCTTCCGTCCTCCGCTCGACTCTTCTTGCTCCTTTCATCCTCCACCTCGCTGAAATCCTCAGCCAATCAGATCCAATGGAGGCCGTTGTGCGCTGAAGCCCCGACGGAGATACCGATTGTGGTTGCGTTGCTTCGTCTCCTCATCGCCTTGATCTAACGACGGCATAGGAGTAGGAGAGTCGGTCGTCGTTGATGGTCGCCATGCCGGACGAGGTGGGATGGTCATAGCTCCCCGATAAAAACCTATAGTAGCTTTACGATCTCTAGAAGACCGCCGCTGACCTGGAAGCATGTAAAGTTTTCCCCTTTACTGTTTAAATTTGTGATTTCATGCTGGCCGGGGGTGTTCGATCCTGTCCCTTTGGGGATTTAAACGTTCCATTGTGGTCAGTCAGTCGGATGCTTGCTTCTGTTTGGATTGGCTTCTCTTGGAAGAATATGTGCTTGTGTTTTCTCGTTCATTATCTTCTTTCCCGATCGTGAAATCATTTGATTTGGTGCCTTGAGTGAATTTCTAAAAATGGATTCTCGGTCTCTAATTTTATTTTGGTTCGCCGATGAGTAAGTTCTTTGGTTTTTTTAATCACCAGACCCAGGTTTGATTTGGATGCATATTTTTTGGCTTTGTTCTATATTCTGGTAGACCATGCATTGTTTTTTCTAGATCATTGTAGATCCAAAGTTTTGTAAACTTACCGTGAGGGGCAGGTGGTTATGTTCTGTCTCATCTAGTGCTGTGATATTGCCTTTGGGGCGGAAGATGATGTGGTATTTTGTTTCCTTTTTCTACGGCACCAGTCATAATCAGTTATTTCATTTAAGAAGAAGAGTCAGATCATGAACATCTGAGGATGAATTCTTTAAGAGTCTTGCTTTCATATCATCCTTTGCCCCTATTTAAACGATGTTTTCAGCTTTTCATGTTTGATACATGCTGATATTTGTGTTTTTTTCCTTCCTTTTCTTTTTTAATTTATTTGAAATGTAAAATTTTCCTACGGTCTCCCTGTTCACGAGTAATAAAATTAATTGCATTTGGTTGAATCACCATGCTTGGTCTCAACTAGCAAGGACTGGAGACCGAGACAGTGTTAGTATTGAGGCAAAAAGCCCCGAATGTTAAACAAGTTTGTAAGGCACTCACCATAATATCATTAATCTGTGAGTTTGAATGGTGTGTCGAAAATGTCACAGGAAAGGTTTTAAGGTCAGAAGAAAGCATAGAAGTTCACAGGTGGTTAGAAAATTGTCTGTTTTGTTTCTGTTAATCTACTTAGTTTTCGTAAAATTTTCATTCTTTGATGCCTTTATCTCTTACATCACCAGTCTGTTCTTTTTGTTTGTTCAGATTTGCTAATGATTTCTCATGTTTTGCAGTAGATATGAGGGTGGAATCTGGGACATGCAATGTTTGCTCTGCTCCTTGCTCTTCCTGTATGCATCGGATAGCAGTAGCAGGGGAGCCAAATGTTGATTGTGGATCCTCTGATAATAAATATGTCAGGAAAGAAACAGATAGTTTTTCTTTCATTGACATCAAGCTTAGACCACATGATGATTTGCAGACTGCAGCTAGTGAAACAAGCAACTTGTTGAGTGGAAGTTCAAGCAATGATTCATATTCTGAAAATGCAGAAAGTAAAGCAACATTAAGGAATCCTTCAACATATGATGCTTCTGAAGATATTGACATGCTCCCAGAGGTTTCAACTGTTGAAGAGGACAAATTTCTTCATAAAGATATTTCTGTCGAGGGTCATGAAATGCCATGCAATTATACAGGGGCTGCTATTCTACATAGTGAATTGGATGGAGGGTATTGTATGTCAAGATGCCAGAGAAATAGTGATTCATCCATGTCCGGAACTAGAGATGGCAATGATGTAGGTTTAGATCATAGTTTGGAGCAAGCTAAGAGAGATGCTTCTTGTAGCTCATCGCAAACTTTTAAGTTCAACACCAAGGAATCTAAAATGGCAATTCAAGTTGAAGACACTTGTGAATCTCAAGGCTATGATGTGGATGGAGATCGGGTTAGCAGAAGGATGCTGAGCACTTGCCATGGAGAATTTCTTCACAATAAAACTCTTAGTACACAAAATGTAGGTTTTTCTAGTTTGTCTGACAGCACGCAGAAGAATAGTCCAGTAAAGTTAAATTCAACTTCCGCTTGTCAAAGTGATCATATATCCAATCATAGCACTGGTGGCTGTAATGACTTGGAAGTAAATCAACCATCACAGTTTCAGGGAGCATCTCATGAGTGCAAACTAGTTAAGGAAGGATCACCTTGCCATAGGTTGCTTCCTGCTAGTGGCGATCTTGGACAAAAGATCCACTCATTTCCTGACATTGGAGCTGGTAAAGAAACAAACATCAGAATTAGCTCACCTTTGGGAGAGTTGAAGAATGTGGACCCATGCTTGGAATCTGCTGGCATTGGCAGATGTGCATCCAGTCTCCATGAGTCTGGAATGCAGCATCAGTTTGTTCTTCCTGGTCAAACTTCTGAATCAGATAACATATTGTTTGATGTATGTTTTATATTATTGAATTTCTTCTTAAATTATTTGCATGCATTTTTCTTCTTGAAGTTTTTAATTAATTATTGTAATAAAGCATAGATGTTTATTGATGGGCTGATAATAGACTATCTTAAGGTGTTTAGGTCATTAATTTTGTTTAAAATTGAAGTATCCATAAAGGTGATCCGAAATGGTTCCTAGAAGGGTTTTGTCATTAGGGGATGAAGTGAATTTTGTTGGACAACCACTATACGTTTCTTTTTCTACTAGCACATTCTATATGTGGTTAGTTAATGAAATCTGAGTGTTCAAGTGGTTGAAAAAGATAGTAGGATGAGATTGCTTGGTTCTAATTATAAAACATTTGGTACCTGAGTTTAAAAAAATCATGAAAGTTAGTCTGGTCTGGTAAAGTATTAGTAGGCAAACTGTTCCTAGGAAAGATAAACCAAGCATTCTTCAAAATCCATGGTCAGCATTCTGAAAAATTTTTTTGAATTAATAGGTAACATCGAACCTGGGGCCGATCGACCCCACAGAAATTTCCCATCAACCGCTAGGGTAAATCACGAAGCGCTCGCGGTGGGCTGCCTAGAAGCCCAGCATCCCGTGGTTGCGCGTCCCATTTGGAGGAAAAATTCTTGCAAAATGCACCGTAGCTGGGAATCGAACCACGGGTGTCCGGGTGACAACTTAGCGTCCGCTACACCATAGCTCCGGGGGCCATGGTTGGCATTCTAAAAGAACATGAATAAAGGTTTAATTAATAATTTCCAAGATTATTAATTTGAGGCTTCATTTATAACATTTAATCAATCTTTCATCAGAAAGCTACATTTCAACACTTAACATTAGAATTTTAGCCACTATATGGGGGATTTTAATCCTAAATTCCTTCATATCCTTGTAGCCATGATAATCATACAATATCTTGGATGAATTTCCTATCACATTCTTTTGCGTGGGAAAGAAAATTCCCTTAGTACGTGAGGCCAAAAGGATGTTATTTCTATCAAGTAGCCAATTACTTTCATAGTAGTAATCAGAAGATATATCAATTTTCAAAGTTTAAATGTGTCATAGAAAGTGGGGATTTTCCCTCCAATGGGTAGCGGGCCTAAGAAAGTGAGTTGTCTGGATAGACAGCACCTCCCGATTTCGTGAGGCCGGGCTGATCGCCCCTAGGATTAGTTGGTTCAAAGAACTGGATACATGGTGTCAACTCAAAAAAATGTGTCATAGAAATGGGCTTTGGCCTTGTATGTTTTTTCCCCTAGCTTTGTTTCCTCTCGAACATTTGCCATTTGTATGTTGCATTCATTTTAATTTTTCAGAAATTTTTGACAAATAGATTTATGTTGCAACATGAATCTTGAGACTAAATGCAAAAATTACTTTATCAGATATAACAACTAATGATAAAACAGCAGAATTTGACCCTTCCAAAATCTTGTTCTGACTAGAGCCTTGGAAACTAGGGCCACCTTCACAGAAACATCCAGAGGACAAAGTTCATTTAACAATTTGTAGAAAATCTTTGTAAGCCTTTGTCCTTTGACACTTATATACTTTAAGTTTAGAGCATGTTGTCATCTTCACATCTACAGGCAATTTTTTCTTAAATTTTTTTTCCTGCTTGTTCAATTATGATCCTGCATAGTCTGACAGGTGTGGAGTTTTGTAGATCGCTTATTCGCTGTAGAAGTTCTCTCTCTCTCTCTCACACACACACAGAGGCACTGGCTTCACCTTTTATTTTACAAAACCACTATGCCACATAAGTAGATGCTCCTCATAAAAATTGCAAATACATTTGATCATTTTGTGTTTGCTCCTTAATATTTCCTTAATTCCTATGCTTGATGTTCTGAGCTCCTATGTTGCATGCATTGTGGAGGATCAGTTTTGTGAACTGCAATACTAGAGGGGAGTTGAATAGTGCCTTGACTTGCAAATTATAATTATCCTTTTCTCTTGTGCGGTCTTGTAAGACCAACCAAACTTGTTAAACGTAGCAGAAATAATAATAGAATAAGACAATACCAACAATGATACTCACATGGTTCGGGTTCCTAGGTCCTACTCCGCAACTTAATAATTCGTAATGCGAGTCACTCTTCAAAAATCCCACTAGTTTGTTCTGCTACTAGATGCGAAGAAACTCCATACAAAAATCCAACTACTATCTGTTGTATGGCAACACGACTAGCAATGTTACATCATCTTTAGCTTGGGTCAAATTTTAGTCTCTATTGTGGGCTTGTTCAAGTAGCAAACAAGGTCCCAGCTTCCAAGTTGTATTATATGGCTTGGGTTGTGTGATTTTCATTAAAGAATCTGCAATAGTTGGCGCTATTACTAATACAGCTTGTTGTTGTCTGCGGTTTTTAATTGTCTTTTTTCTCCTCTTGTACTGTTTTCCTATCTATCTGTTTCGTGTGTTTAGGCATGGTCTAAAATACTGGTTGAATGCATGGTACAGAGAAGCATCAGTTGCTATACCTAGTAACTTTTTGATGAAAGGAATAATATTTGAAATATTGTAAATAGCTAGCCCTTGGTGTCACCATTACGTGTCCTTATTAGATAACTGATATATTGTGAATACGTCATGTAGGTAAAGGTATGTGACATATGTGGAGATGCTGGTCGGGAGGAGCTTCTTGCTACATGTAGTAGATGCATTGATGGTGCAGAACATACGTAAGGAATTCTCATTGTTAGTGACATATTTTTCTTCTTAAGTCTTCAATCTGAACCTTTTACAACTAATCAATTTTTAATGTTAATTAGTTACTGCATGAAAATTATGCTGACTAAAGTTCCTGAGGGAGATTGGCTATGTGAAGAGTGTCAGCTAAAGGGGGAAGTTGAAACAAAAGATCTGAAGAGAGCTGAGATAGTTTGTGGAGCATTTGATGAACAATCCTTGAACAAGAAAATTCAAAATCTTGGGAGCTATGCAAATACTGAAAACTCTCCAAGGTTTTACACCCAGTCAACTGATCCAGAAGCAAGCAAACCGAGTAAAAGAGCATGTACACCCATTAAGGAAATGCAGATTCCAACTCCAAGAAAGAGGCACATTCATCATATTGATGTTGCATCACCAACAAGAAAGAAGATTACTGAACCAACGGATGAACATTCAAAACTGGCCAGTCCTAGGATAGCTGCAGTCTTCTCACGGGAAAATCCAATTAAAAACTTTAATGTGGTAGAAGTAAAGAAGACTGGCATTGCTTCATCTCTTGGCCACCAGTCTGCAAATAATTCACGTCGTTCACCTACATTGGATTCTCGTGAAAATTCATTTAAAAGCTTTCATATTACTGAATTAAAGCGAGCCAGCAGTGCTTCATTTTCTGAAGGTTTGGCTACAAACAGTTCCCCGACCCTCACTCGTTCGCATACATTAGATTCTAAATCTGTTCAAAGAGAACATTATTCTTCAAGTGGTAAGTTTTCATGGTTCAAATTAACTTATGGTGTTAACTTCTCTATTAGTTGATTAAGCATGACTGACATCTTAGAATCTGGGCAGTGGCTCTTTCAAGGCAAGTTTCTTTAAAGAAGAACGTAGAACAAAAAGTAAAGAAATTGTCTGAAGATGTCCCCCAAAAGCTAACTAGAGAGTCTACATCAGGAAACACAAAAATGATGACACTAGTGAAAACATTCAACAAATCTGCATCATTCAAGAGTGTGAGCTCAGACCATCATGATGATGAATCAGCAACCAAATCTCAGTCACTTAAATCACCTCAAGCTGAGAATCCCAAAGGCTTCAAACAAGTGAAAACAAGAAATGTTCCAGAGAAAGCAAGTTCCACCGTTGTGTCTGTCGATTCAGTTGTACCTTCAATCAAAAGAAAGTATATTCCAAAGATGGATTTGAAGATTGCACCACACAGCAGAGATTCAATTAATAAGCTTGAGACAGCAAGCCTTGGCATTAGCAAAGGATTTGCTAAAGAAAATAGATTAGGTAAAAAATCTTCTATTCGAGAACCTTATTTAGTGAGCATATGTTTTCATTACCTGAGAGGGTTTTTTTTTTAAAATTCCTTTTAACATGATACTAACTTATTATGCTGGTTTTCTAGTGCATAAAGAACTGAATCAGCAGCTATCATTTAAAACTAAAAGCTCTGTTAGTGTTGATACTGGAAATAAAAACATTGTTGAATCTCAGAAAAGTGAAGATATTCATGTCAATTCCGTATCAGCCGGTATATTTTTGAAGGATGCTGGTGGAGTTGCAACAAGCAGCGAGTCACTTTCTGCGGATTCCCACCCGGTTTCATTGAATGAAAAAACGAAAGATAGTTCTAGCAAGTTAAAACTTGCCACGTCAGGAGTTATCCATGAATCAGATCATGCCAAACTAAGAGAAGCAAACCATTCTGCAGATTCTTGCCAAAAGGCCAGGCTTCCTACGTCTTCTTCAAAGCCATCTGCTGGCGTGAATTCAAAAGATGGGACAAACAAAAGGAATAAGTGGAGAGATGCACTCAAAGCTACAATGTGTAGAACAGTTGATATCTCTGAGTCTAGATTGTGTAGCACAACCAATGCTATTGTGTCTAACCAAATTGGATCTCAGAAGCCTCCTGCTGACGTGATTTTGGAAGATGGGACAAGAAAGAGGATTAAGTTGACGGATGCACTTAAAACTGCAATGCATAGCTCAAAGAAGATTAGAAAAGTTGATAAATGTGACGATAGATTGTTGAGCAACAATGAAGTTTGTGAAGGATCTTTTAGATGCTCTTTGCCAAGTATATCTCAGACAAATCTTCCCATAGAAGATGCACATATAGGAAAAAGGGCATTGGGTAATAATGATACTGTCAATAGCAGAACAAACAGCATAGACAATCAAAGCAAACACTTGATGGAATCATCAGATCTTCTTGGAGTAGGGGACCTGAATGCCAATCTTGCTTCTTTAGATGAAACAAATGAGAATAACCTGACTCAAATTTTGCCAAATGACTCGTCTCTACAGACAACTATTGTCAGATCTCTTTCCATGCCAGAGCATGATTTCATATGGCGGTATGATATTTACTCTCAATTTCTTAAGTTAGATTTGTGTTAGCTTATATTTATTTTCCTTGGATAGTTTGGTGTTATAGAATAAGGATTAATGGTTCATTAGTGTTGTGTTGATTTTCTTATAGGGGTGGCTTTGAGATAATAAGAATCGGAAGACTTCCTGAAGTAGTTGATGGAATTCAAGCTCATTTGTCAAATTTTGCATCACCCAAAGTGCATGAAGTATCATGCCAATTTCCTAGCAAAATTCAGTTGGAGGAAGTTCCCCGGGTTAGCTTGTGGCCATCACAGTTTCAGGAGACTGGTCCTGAAGAAAATAACATCGCGCTATATTTCTTTGCTGAAGATTCTAAGAGGTTTAGAATGGTTGAAACACTAACATTTGGATGTACTATGTTTTTAAAGCTAATTTGTTCTTGTTTATTTTTGCAGTTATGAGAAATCTTACTTGAAGCTATTAGAGACTGCATTGAAAAGTGATCTAGCCTTCAAAGGGAGCATCAATGAATTAGAGATTCTTATTTTTCCTTCGAGTATTCTACCTGAAAGTTCACAGCGTAAGAAAATACTCCTATTTTGATTTTTGTTTAGGTTTTTTTTTGACAAATGTGATCTTTTATCTACATTTATAAGGGATATTAAGAATTGATTGCACATTCTACTGATCAATTCATTTTCTCTTTTAGAGCTTTGTATCCTTGTCTTCAAGATTTATTCTCTGTGTAATCTCTAAACAATGTTTATTTAGAAATATAACTTTGAGTGAGCTTCTTGCTCTCTCAAAATCTTTACAAATGATCCTTAAATCATCACCTAGATTGCAAAAGGATATAAACATTATTTATTCATTTATTTTGTCTTAACGTGTCAATAAACTTTCAAAAAAAATATATAATGCCATTTGTCAGATTTATTTAGCAGTTAAAAACGGGTAGCTATGTGGCAGCCAAGCATCCATTGTCGTAGTGGCCATAAATATTATATCTGACATGAGATCACGTTAGCATCCTTCATTATTATATTGATGTAGCAATGTGAATGTTGATGTGGCAATTGAGCTGACATGGATGCTAGTTTACACCACAGGTTGATGACTTTTTTACTTTGTAAATTAAACAGGTTGACCTGAATAAAATCGTTTTGATAGTAATTTTTATCAGACGGTTTGACAACCTATTTGATATCTGATGAAAGTTTAGGGGCCATTTATATAATAAGTCGATATCTTATGAATTGTTTGGTCCTTTATGTGCTTTTTAGGTTGGAACACATTGTTTTTCCTTTGGGGGGTCTTCAGAGTAAAGGAGCTGGACTCTTCAAATCCTCACACTGATTTGCATGATAATCCTTGTGAATCAAAGATGCCTAGTAAAGCCCATGTTCAAGATATATCTTCTCATGCATGTGAAGAATCCACCTTGCTGAAAAATGATTCTGAACAGAACCTACTGAAAGAACTCAATAGTACTGGTGAATCCTGTGCTGATAAAAAAGAAGAGTTTGATTCTGTTGTGGATTTTCATGGTACTTCATCTACTAGCCTTGGTAATAATAACCACGAGGCCGAAGATTGTTCCATTAAAACTTCATTATGCAAGGCAGCTGCTGTGACAGAGAGCAAGGAACTGCCAGATGAATTCCCATGCTACAGAACTGAACTGGTAGGCTTACTTTTCTTCCTGCATAAGAGACCTTTTACTCACTTACATTTGCGAATAAGATATTTTTATATACAATGACTACTTAGATGTGATAGTTATTGGCAATTTACAATGACTTTGATTCATTAGCTGCTGAGTTAATTGTCTTTTGTGATGGTCATCCAGTTTTTTTAATAAATCCATTTTTTTTACAAAAAATCTAGAAGCAGCATAGCTGATAGACATTCTAGGGATTAGTCATATATCTATACTATAACCTTACACTTGGGTATCCGTTGTGTGGATTCATGTTGTCAGCAACATTATTTTTTTTCGACTTCTTACAGTTGAGAATGTCTCTTGTCAAGCTGAGGCATGCGTACCTGTGAAAAATGTCTTTCTCAATAGTGAGACCATTATCAAGCAATGAATGCGCAAACCATATGGTTACTTCTATCACACCTTTTCTGAGATGAAAAGGTAGTATTTATTAGTTGATTGAGAAGCATAAAATCAAGGAAACGTAGGCGAAGATTTCTGCATACTGGCCTATATTCGGAACTCTAGTTGCTTGGTCCAACCTATATAATTGCACCTGAATGGTGCAATTATTACCTACTGGTTCATAGACACTAGTTCAACCTGTGTACCTTTTGGGTATGGATGGTGACCTCATCAAACCAATACTATAGACTAAGCAGCATACAACATTTATACTTGCAGCATCTATTTGCATTGTGTGATCGTTGACCTCTTGTTATTAACCTTTTAATTACATTATTTATTGATGAAATTACAAATTAGAGATTTCCCCTCTGCTTGCAGGGAAACACTAATAATGAGGTCGATGACGGAAAAATTACTCACTTTCATGCAACTAGTGAACAACAAAAGCTTACTAGATTTTTATCTGGAAATTCAGTTCCTTCTGGTTTCGGACAAGGTGATTTTTCTTTACCAATTACTTGATGGGGTACTCTTTGTTATTCCAGCACCACTGATTGATGTTTTATCTATTCATTTATTTTCATAAAAGCAGAGGGCAATGCCAGTCGAGAGATGATGGAGGAAAAGAACTCGGTGAAAATTGAACCTCTGCCAGAGGAAAAAATAAAAGAAGTTGATTGCCTGAACTGGGACTCAAAGCCTAACTTGAAACGTACCCACCCTTGGTCAGAAAGACTATATGATGAAAGATTAGAGGGTATCAAAGCTAATGAATGGCAGGATGAAAGACATGTCCCTATGGAAGAGGAACCAAAACACAAGCGAATAAAATATGACGAAGAAAGCCACACTTCTGCCGGTTATAGAGAGGATCAAAACATTGGATACAGATTTCCATCTGATGTGCAACCATCTCTAACGAGCTACCTAGAAGAACAGCAGAATGGCGGTGCAATGACTGAGAGATCCCAATGTGTCGAAAGGTGCTTCTTTCCCGTAGACTTATGCCCAGATAGGAGAGAGTTGATGGAGAACTTCAGATACTTCCTTCCTCCAGTCGAAGAAGGTACACCACAGTCAAATTCTCCTGATCTTGAATTAGCTTTGGGCGGCAAGAAGTCCTCTCCCAAGAAGGAAGCATTTCAGCCCTTTTATCCATTGGTTTACAACGGCAGACTCGACAAACTGCCTGATTCTACTACAACCAACCATGACGATGACGATATATCAGAATCCCTCTCACTGTCTCTTGCCTCTCCTGGCACGGAGAGAAAGAGAACAGGGACTCCTGTTAAGAGACAAGATCCACCGGGTGTAAGCACTTCGCTGATTCTCTTTGGTGGCTTCAGTGACACTTAAAGAGAGGAGAGTCCATCCCATCATGCATGGATGCCTTGTACATTATAGCCTAAAGATATGTCAGATCAAAGCGTAGGGTAGCTTCGAAAACTTAAGCTATGTGTTCATAACCACCCACAAATACTTGTCTCGACTTTCTGTCGAGTTTTTCTTTTATCTTTTTTAGTTGTCCGTTTCAAGAGTGAATCAACGGCTCTTTGTATATATATATATGTATAAGAGATAGGAGGCAGTGAATCCAGTGAGCTCTACTTTTATGTATATAATAATATATACTGTTACTGCCTCTAGCCATGCCATTTTGCAACTCACTATCGTCCATGTGTAGCACCTTTCATAGAGATTTTATTTTTCTTTCTAAAATAAAGTGAACAAAAAACAATTCTTTTCGAGTTCATAATACGATTTTTTGTTCCCACTCAATTGCCAATTACAAACGAACATTAACAATTTTGCTGATATCTTCTCATAAAGAAAGTGCCAAATTTCCTCCCTTGAACCTTCCCACAGAGAAGGAATCGGTTCGAGGAAACAGAGCTCATAGTGCGCTGCTCAGGCGCCACTTCCATCGCCTCTGACGCATATCGCCGCCTCATTGCCGTGGGCGTCGAGTGGTTCTCCCTGCGGCGGGGCGTCGGACACGGCGTTGGCTCGGCAGAGAGGACAGTTGCCGCGCGCTTTTAGCCACGCGTCGATACAGTGGAGGTGGAAGGCGTGGCCGCACACGGGGAGCAACCGGAGGCGCTCCGCCTCGCGGAACTCGCCCAGGCAAACCGAGCAACCGGCGGCGCCGACGGTGCCGTCGCCGCTGGAGCTGTAGACGCGGACCGGGATTTTGGCGATCGAGGCGTCCTCGAGTCCGTCCGACGACGAAAAATCCCATCTTTCTTCCCGCCAGCGATCGTCATGGAGCTCGCGGTCCGAGCGCCGCCACGAGGAGTGGAAGGTGCCGCAGTGCTTGGTGACGATGGTGTAGTAGCTGACGAGCAGAAACGCGCCGACGAGGACCGCGACGACGGCGACGACGAGCGGGGGGAAAGTCCGGCCGCCACCGCCGTCGGAACCTTCTAAATGAGGAGGAGGACGAGGAGCTTCCCCGTTGGGCTCATAGGCGACCCAACTGGGACTTCCGCTGACGCCATCGCTCGCGATTGTCGTCGCCGCTAAGACCAAGAACAAAGCAGCTCCCTCGACGGCGAATTTGCAGGCCAATCGATGAGTTGTTGGCATCAAATTTCACCTCCTTTAATACAATTCTCAGGAAAAATTGATGTCATTTGGTTGCTGAAATCAACCAAATTTGCCTTTTTGTGAAGAACAGAAAGAAACTCAATTGCCAAACGGGGAAAAAAATGAGAAGGTGACCGTCTCCTTTGCTTTTCGATTGGCTCTTTTCTTCCTATTTTATAATCACGCCATCTTCCAATTTGTTTCTTTTCTTTTCGGTGATTAAAAAGAATTTAAAAGATCGAAATGGATGATAGAAACTGAGGACACGAAATCACGAATCCTTCCAACAATATTTTTAAATCATAAATAGAAATTTAAGTTTTTAATAAACAAATAAATCATTTTTTTCATATTTCGAAAGAGACTTTCTTCCTCACTCGCAGACATGGATTAAATTTTAAAATTGCAATGCAAACGACCACATTTAATAGCAGTATTTTTCTCCCAAAAAGAAACACAAAATGAATATAAATAATAATACAGTGGCAAAAATCAAGAAAAAAACAATAAATTATTATCTGCGGGTCTTTTATACAACAAGCAAACCTTTTTCGGCAATTTACCAAAAGACGTACCTAAGAATTGGAAATTACCAATTCCATATCATAGTTTCTATTTTACCAAAGGGCGCATGCCTTTTTTGTGAACTTCCTTTTATACCCCTCCTTCTAACTGTTGTCTTTCTCATTCTCTCTCTCAGCAACAAATTTCGAGACTGTAGCACGTGACTTTTATTTTAAAATAATATATTATGAAATCGACGCTAAAAACGAAAGATAAAAATTAAAAAAATATTTCAGTTAAAAATAACTCATCCAACGTGATTTAAAAATATAAATAAATAATTTTATATTTGATTAATAAAAATTAATATATTAAATAATATTTAATAAATATATTAATATATATATAAATATTCAAAAAAACGTAGGCTGCAGTAATAAAAACGTAAAAAAATTAAAAAAAAAAACGAATTCAGAATAAAAAAAATGTAAAAAAAACGAATTCAGAAAACGTAAAAAAATTCAAAAAAAAACGAATTCAGAAATTAAAAAAAACGTTGCTGCAGAAATTTAAAAAAAAACTGGGCCTGATATCTTTTGATTCAGGCCCGACGTGGAATCAAAATTTTTTTATTTTAAAAAAATATTAATATATAAAAAAACCTATCAAAACACTTAATTTGAAATTAAAATGCAGGGTCCACTGTGATTCAAACATTGGGCGGCATTTTTATTTTATAGGAGACAAAATTAAGAGAAGCGAGAAAAAAATCCATTGGTGGAAGTATTTGAACAACAGAAGCATAATCAAATTCAAAGATGAGATTTCAACATCTATTGCCTCTCTTTAGCTTTTCACTCCAAAATTATAACCAAGGAAAAAGAACATCAGTTCAAGATTTTGCTAAGATATATCAAAAGTTTCCAAAATCAAGATTGAACTGCACGTTACTTGTTTCTCGTGAAATAATTCACGCGTGTTTAACATGAAACAGAAAACAGAATAAACATAAAAGGGATCCTTTTGGTTTTCAGATAAAAGCTCGAAACCATTCTGCTGTCAATCTGATGAAAAAATTGGACGTGGGCCTGAAATCTGTTGATTTCAGGCCCACGCTGGGCCTGAAATCAACAGATTTCAGGCCCACGCTGGGCCTGAAATAAATTATTTCAGGCCCACGCTGGGCCTGAAATCTTTTCATTCAGGCCCGACGTGGATCCAAATTATTTTTTCTATTTTAAAAATATATTAATATATAAAAAAACGTATCAAAACACTTAATTTCAGATTCAAACACAGGGCCTGAAGTCATCCCAAGAGGGTCCGAAGTCAAATAACTTCATATCCTATAAATAATTAATTTAATAAATAACAATTAAATATAAAAAAATATTTTTAAAATTAAAAACTTTTCAGTGCCCTGGGGCCTGAAGTCATCCGACTTCAGGCCCTCCATCATTGATATAAAAACATTTTCTATAAAAATGTTTAATATATAATTACATATTATATAGGAGTAGTTTAGCTATATCAGTGAGTTTAGGTGCCGAAACATCTAATAGAAGTGGTCTAGGAGATGAGATTTTGGGTGCCGAAACCTCTAATCTTGCTGTATCACCAATGCTATAGGAGTGGTTTAGGTATATCAGTGAGTTTTGAGCAAAACTCACTGATGGACCTACCATATTTGGAATTTTGAAAACCCTATATCAGTAGACAGAGTTGAGCTAGGAGATGAGATTTTGGGTGCCGAAACCTCTAATCTTGCTGTTTCACCATTGCTATAGGAGTGGTTTAGGTATATCAGTGAGTTTTGAGCAAAACTCACTGATAGACCTCCCATATTTGGAATTTTGAAAACCCTATATCAGTAGACAGGGTTGAGCTAGGAGATGAGATTTTGGGTGCCGAAACCTCTAATCTTGCTGTTTCACCAATGCTATAGGAGTGGTTTAGGTATATCAGTGAGTTTTGAGCAAAACTCACTGATTGACCTACCATATTTGAAATTCTGAAAACTCTATATCAGTAGACAGGGTTGAGCTAAGAGATGAGATTTTGGGCGTCGAAACCTTTAATCTTGCTGTTTCACCAATGCTATAGGAGTGGTTTAGGTATATCAGTGAGTTTTGAAAAAAACTCACTGATGTACCTACTATATTTGGAATTTTGAAAACCCTATATCAGTAGACAGGGTTGAGCTAGGAGATGAGATTATGGGTGCCGAAACCTCTAATCTTGCTGTTTCACCATTGCTATAGGAGTGGTTTAGGTATATCAGTGAGTTTTGAGCAAAACTCACCGATGGACCTCCCATATCTGGATTTCTGAAAACTCCATATGAATAGAGAGGGTAGAGGTAGGAGATGATGTTTTAGGTGTCCAAACATCTATATATTAGATATCACTAATCAAATAAGAGTAGTTTAGAAATATCAGTGAGTTTTGAGCAAAACTCACTGATGGACCTCCCATATCTGGATTTCTGAAAACTCCATATGAATAGAGAGGGTAGAGGTAGGAGATTATGTTTTAGGTGTCCAAACATCTATATATTAGATATCACTAATCAAATAGGAGTAGTTTAGAAATATCAGTGAGTTTTGAGCAAAACTCACTGATGGACCTCCCATATCTGGATTTCTGAAAACTCCATATGAATAGAGAGGGTAGAGGTAGGAGATGATGTTTTAGGTGTCCAAACATCTATATATTAGATATCACTAATCAAATAGGAGTAGTTTAGAAATATCAGTGAGTTTTGAGCAAAACTCACTGATGGACCTCCCATATCTGGATTTCTGAAAACTCCATATGAATAGAGAGGGTAGAGGTAGGAGATGATGTTTTAGGTGTCCAAACATCTATATATTAGATATCACCAATCAAATAGGAGTAGTTTAGAAATATCAGTGAGTTTTGACCAAAACTCACTGATGGACCTCCCATATCTGAATTTCTGAAAACTCCATATGAATAGAGAGGGTAGAGGTAGGAGATGATGCTTTAGGTGTCCAAACATCTATATATTAGATATCACCAATCAAATAGGAGTAGTTTAGAAATATCAGTGAGTTTTGACCAAAACTCACTGATGGACCTCCCATATCTGGATTTCTGAAAACTCTATATGAATAGAGAGGGTAGAGGTAGGAGATGATGTTTTAGGTGTCCAAACATCTATATATTAGATATCACTAATCAAATAGGAGTAGTTTAGAAATATCAGTGAGTTTTGAGCAAAACTCACTGATGGACCTCCCATATCTGGATTTCTGAAAACTCCATATGAATAGAGAGGGTAGAGGTAGGAGATGATGTTTTAGGTGTCCAAACATCTATATATTAGATATCACTAATCAAATAGGAGTAGTTTAGAAATATCAGTGAGTTTTGAGCAAAACTCACTGATGGACCTCCCATATCTGGATTTCTGAAAACTCCATATGAATAGAGAGGGTAGAGGTAGGAGATGATGCTTTAGGTGTCCAAACATCTATATATTAGATATCACCAATCAAATAGGAGTAGTTTAGAAATATCAGTGAGTTTTGACCAAAACTCACTGATGGACCTCCCATATCTGGATTTCTGAAAACTCCATATGAATAGAGAGGGTAGAGGTAGGAGATGATGCTTTAGGTGTCCAAACATCTATATATTAGATATCACCAATCAAATAGGAGTAGTTTAGAAATATCAGTGAGTTTTGACCAAAACTCACTGATGGACCTCCCATATCTGGATTTCTGAAAACTCCATATGAATAGAGAGGGTAGAGGTAGGAGATGATGTTTTAGGTGTCCAAACATCTATATATTAGATATCACCAATCAAATAGGAGTAGTTTAGAAATATCAGTGAGTTTTGACCAAAACTCACTGATGGACCTCCCATATCTGGATTTCTGAAAACTCCATATGAATAGAGAGGGTAGAGGTAGGAGATGATGTTTTAGGTGTCCAAACATCTATATATTAGATATCACAAATCAAATAGGAGTAGTTTAGAAATATCAGTGGGTTTTGACCAAAATTCACTGATGGACATCACATCTATGTTCAGGCTCTCCTAGCGTGACTTCATACCCTGCATTTTAATTTCAAATTAAGTGTTTTGATAGATTTTTTTATATATTAATATTTTTTTTAAAATAAAAAAAATTTTGATTCCACGTCGGGCCTGAATCAAATGATATCAGGCCCACGCTGGGCCTGAAATAAAATATTTCAGGCCCACGCTGGGCCTGAAATAAAATATTTCAGGCCCACGTTGGGCCTGAAATAAAATATTTCAGGCCCACGCTGGGCCTGAAATAAAATATATCAGGCCCAGTTTTTTTTTTAATTTCTGCAGCAACGTTTTTTTTAATTTCTGAATTCGTTTTTTTTTGAATTTTTTTTACGTTTTCTGAATTCGTTTTTTTTGAATTTTTTTTACGTTTTTTTTTATTCTGAATTCATTTTTTTTGAATTTTTTTACGTTTTTTATTGCTGCAGCCTACGTTTTTTTTGAATTTTTATATATATTAATATATTTATTAAATATTATTTAATATATTAATTTTTATTAATCAAATATAAAAATTATTTATTTATATTTTTAAATCACGTTGGATGAGTTATTTTTAACTGAAATATTTTTTTAATTTTTATCTTTCGTTTTTAGCGTCGATTTCATAATATATTATTTTAAAATAAAAGTCACGTGCTACCGTCTCGAAATTTGTTGCTGAGAGAGAGAATGAGAAAGACAGCAGTTAAAAGGAGGGGTATAAAAGAAAGTTCACAAAAAAGGCATACGCACTTTGGTAAAATAGAAACTATGATACGGAATTGGTAATTTCCGATTCTTAGGTACGCCTTTTGGTAAATTGCCGAACCTTTTTCCATCCAATTCAATTAATGTGTGTACATGTATAATAATAAAAATTGGATATATATATATATATATATATATATCCAATTATTTATTATTATACATGTACACACCAATAATTAGATTTGAGAAGTGGTTACTGGTTAGTAGTTGGAGTGACGTGACCCCAATCTTAATTGAGCCAATTAGTGAAGATTTATTTATTAACAGTAATTAAAATGTGATGCAAAAAAAACCCCTGGTTTTGATTGTCCTATCCGAAGACGATGTCTATTAGTTTGAACTAAGTCGAAAAATCATATTGAATTCGCCATGAGTTTGATAATGATCCTTAATTTGATCAAAAATTTTAGATGATATTGATGGATAGGCTAACTAATAGACAAACATGTTTATATAGTGTGTGAAGACAGACTAATGAATTGATTGGATAGTTTTAATGGAATGAGTGAGACGTGTCTAATTAAAATTTATTATTGCAAAAATTATTAATTGTTTCTTTGATTTGTAAAATAATTCTACAAATAAAATATAAGAATGGTCAATTTTGCATAAATATTCTGGTCGGAAATGAATATTTTTTTTAAAAATAATAATTTTGAGGCACTTATTTGGACCAAAAAGATGTGATTGGAGTGCAATTGCGGATGAGGATAATGTTAATTTTTTCAATCAAGTTTTAAAGTTGAGATTATAATTAATCTTAAAATACCTTATTAAATAATGTTCATACATTCAACACAATCAATCTTCATCTAAATTGTAATTGATATGTTGCTCAATAAAATTTTAATGATATGATGTGATAATTTACTAAGTCAACTTTTTTTTAAAAGAATTTATAATATTTCTTCGATTAATTAGAGAAAACTCCCCAATCCCAAACTGACTTTTGCATGCACTCCCCACTTGATAAATTATTTGCATTCACTCCTTGATGGATTGAGTATAAAAGAGTGAAAACTCAGTATACATTATAAAGATTTTAGTATAAATTATTTGAGATTGAGTACTAATTTAAGAAATTTGAGTACAAAGTTTCGGTGACCGTTCGTGTGAAAATCTTAATGTGGTGAGTATAAAAGAGTGAAAACTCACTATACATTATCAAGATTTGAGTATAAATTGTTTGAGATTGAGTACCAATTTAAGAAATTTGAGTATAAAATTTCGGTGACCCCTCATGTGAAAATCTTGATGTGATGGATGCAACCTCACATACTCAAATTTTTAAATTTTATACTCAATTTTTTTCAAATAATACTCAATCTAAATCAATTCATACTTAAATTTTGATAATGTACATATACTGAAATTTTTACTATATACTGAAACAATGTATACTCAAAAATTTTCAAATAATACTCAAATTTCTTAAATTAGTACTCAATCTCAAACAATTTATACTCAAATCTTTATGATTTATACTGAATTTTTACTCTTTTATACTGATAAAAAAAATAACACACAAAACTGTCTTGTCAATCCCATCAGGGAGTGCATGCAAAGAAATTTTTGATTGAGGAGTTCATGTAAAGCCCAATTTGATGTTGAAGAGTTTTCTCAAATTTTCTCATATTTCTTCATTGTATGGATCACCTTGATACTCTATCACAATACATATTAAATTGAAAATTTATTTTGAATTTATTATTCTAAGTTGCTTTAAATCCTAATTGTAAGAAATGCATAGATTTTTGCCCCGGGGCAGGGTGCAAAGTCATACATAAATTCTTTTCTACGTTCAATAAAATTTTTTATCAATTAATCAGGAAAATGACATGAATTAATATGAATTCTGGCCTCATTTTTTACACCCCTTCATTGTTTATTATACAAAATGTATTTGACTTTTAATTTAGGTGTCAATTTTATAATTATTAGTAATTAATTTTCAAGTTTTACTAACTAACATAGTTTATTAATAATGAATAATTATTATAACAGTTATCCCTTTAACTTAACAACGTTCTTTATAATAGCTATTATTGTTCCTATGAGTTGATAAAGTTGGTATTCATATGAATAATTATTTTAATATATCTTAAGATTAATTCTAAATATCTCATTAAATATTTAACTTTTTTCAAATAAAAAATCCTTTTGTTAAGATAAAATATACATATAATTTATCTATTTGTATATAACTCGGATGTATGATCTTGGATCATCTAGATTGAATGTTATTGTTTTAACAGCTATTATTTTATCAATTTTCATATATATATATATATATATATATATATATATATATATATATATATATATATATAATTTGCTTACTCTTATAAAAATTCCTATGGGTACCATCCAACATGGAGACCTGATATAACTGAAATCTAAATTTTTTTATTCTTTTTCTTATCTATATGTAACAATTCTTTTCTCTATCCTTTAATTATATACAAAATAGTACTGATTTCTATAAATTAGAAAGAGCAGTACCATCTTGATATTGATTTTTACAAACCAGTATCATCTTGATGTTGATTACTACAAACCAATTATACCAATACTAGTTTGTAGCAAACTAGTTTTATGGTGTTGATTTGTAGAAATCAATACTATTTTGGTGCTGATGTGCAGACATCAACATCTCTGTTCGTAAACTAAAGCCAAATTGATGTTAATTTCTATAAATCAATACCATGGAGCACCACGTTTGTGTCGGTTTGTAAAAATCAACATCATAACTTAGAGCTGATTTAAAAAATAGCACCAAGGATGTTGGTCTTGGATCTGATTTACAAGCCAAGGTGATGATTTCTACAAATCAACACCAAAGGTATTGCCCTTAATTCTGGTATGTGAAAATCAACACTGTGATTTGTGAACCAACAACAAGACCACTATTAAGGTGGCGCAGTGGATGTGTATGCTACATGTAATTAAGGAAAACATAATTTGTTGCATATATGTGAGACTTGAGAGGGATTAAACCACATGGCTCACGTCGAATGCCATAGACCGCCGTTTACATAAAGGTGCACAAAATATGATAATAATAATCTTTTTATACTTTCTTAAAATGAGGTGTCCTTTAAGGTGAATTTCAGAAATAAATATATATATTTTAAAAAATATGAACGAACGAAATATAAAATATGCAGGCAAATCAAAAATTTGGTCTTTTTTTAGTCCCACATTGCACAGTTTAGTGGAGCCACTGCCTGTTATATTAAGGTTTGTGGTTAACTTAGTCGCCGAGCTGAGTTGCCCCAGCTTTTAACCCTAGCGGGGGCTTTGATTTGTCGGAATGAATACGTTGAATTTCGTGGCACGGGCTTAATATGGCGATTGCTGGCCTGCCCCTTCCAAGTTGATGGAGGGCGGTCGGCTCTTAAAGAAAAGGGCGTTGGGCCAGGCTGGTTTCACAGAGCAGTCATTACCCTTTCTCTTTCAACGGTGGAAGGATTACCAGCCAGTGTACTGTTGACCCATAATATGCTTCAAAATCCAGCCTCATTCAAACAGATCTTTTTTTAACCATTTAACTTTTTTTTTATCGGTTTTAATCATTAACTGCACGATTGCAGGCCTGCCCATTCCAGGTCGATAGTGGACCGGAAGAATTGAGCGATGGCCTGATTCCACCGGTTCTTAAAGAGAATCGCATTGGGCCAGGCTGGTTTCTTAGAGCCGGCATTGCCCATGCTCTTCGACGGTGGTGCTCATAATATCCTTTAAAATACAACCTCACCGATGCTTTTTAACCATTAACTTTTTATGTGATAAAAAAAATTGATAACCATCCATCTCAACTAGATATAGGTTGATAATCATTTTTAACCATTTGTTTTTTTTTGATAAAAGGTAATCACTTTAATCTCTGTGATTCAGTATCGTCGATTCCTACTTAGATAAAGATAAGTAATTATTTTTAATTATTTATATTTTTTGACAAAAGATGATAATATTCATGTGATTCAGTATCATCGGTCATGACTAGATACATGTATGTAATTATTTTTAATCATTTATGTTTTTTATTGGCAAAAGATGATAACACTCATCCCAAGTGATTCAATATCATCGGCCCCTACTAGATACAGGTAGGTAATCATTTTTAATTATTTATGTTTTTTTTGGGAAAAGATGATAATGCTCACCCTAGATGGTCCCGTATCGCTAACCCTCAGTTAGATATAGACAGGTAAATCATGGAGAACTCGCCCAAGAGCAATAATGCATGTAAGGGCAAGGTTACCTGTAGGATTTTTAGGTTTACTAGGAATCGACCTGGACTTATTTTTGGCAACATTATATTAACCATATATTCTATTGCGTTGACACTAAAGGGCTGTACATTTGGTATTTCCAAGCTTACTCTAATGTTATAGAGACGGTTAAGTGTATTTCTTCGAGATACTTGGCCATCTGTGATTTTAGAAATCACTTGTTCCTCTAAATAAGATACCTGCTCTTTTCCTAGTGGGTGGGGGCGAAAAGAGAAGGTGACAACTATACTTTTTTGAATAGCTAAACTCATTAAAATCTAACCTAATTCAAACGGATCATTTTTAACCATTTATCTTTTATCTTTTTCTATGATAAAAGATGATAATGTTCATTTCAAATAGTTCAACATTATCGACCCCCAATTAGATATAGGTAGGTAATCATTTTTAATGATTTATATTTTTTTTGTTAACAAAAGGTGATAATGCCCATGTAGTTCGGTATCATCGGTCATCGACTAGATAAAATAAATAAGCATCTTTAATCATTTACGTTTTTTTGTGACAAAATGTGATAATGCTCATCTCTGATGGTTCAGTATTGTCAGCGTCCATTTAGATATAAGTATGTAATCATTTTTAATCAGTTAGGTTTTTTCTTTTCGTAGAAGGTGATAACACTTATCCCTGGTTGTTCAGTATCCCCTGACTAGATACAGGTAGGTAATCATTTTTAATCATTTACATTTTTTTGGAAAAAGATGATAACGGTTATCCTAGATGTTCCAGTATCATCAGCCTTGGACTAGATACAACAGATAAATCACGGAAGACTTTGCCTAGGAACATTAATACATGTAGGGGTAAGGTAACCCACCGGACTTCCACGTCCATTGGGAATCGACCCAGACTTATTTGAGACAACACTATATTAACCATATGTTCCAGTCAGTGTGAGCGAAAAGAGGAAGTATACCTAGGCTATACTTTTTTGGATAGATGAACCCCTTAAAATATAGACTAATTTAAACCGATCATTTTTAACAATTTATATTTTTTTCTGTAACAAAAGGTGATAATGCTCATCTTAGGTGACCCAGTATATCTCCCTTAACTAAATATAGATAGGTAATTCACGGAGAACTTCACCAAAGAATGGTGGCAAAAGGCGATTCGCTCGCCCCTAGCGCCCTTGCCAACCCATCCCAGGGCTAACACGGAAGAGGTAAATTATAGGGGCTACTAGCTCGGATATTGTGACTAGTGCGTGGGGAGGGCGGACACACTGACTTTGCCTGATTTTGACTCTCAAATCTTATGATGGTAACATCCACGTATTAACCATCAATCCATTTTGTGAGGACTCATGAAAGAATAATAGTACATGTAAAGGAAAAATAACCCATGGGGCTTACACACCCATTAGAAATTCACTTGGGATTTATATATAACAACACTACTATATTAACCTTGTGTTCCATCCAGAGGCGAAAAGAGAAGGCTATACTTTTGGAACAGATGGATCTATATAGGCTCCATTCAAAGGCCATCGATTAAGATTCCATGTTCTTAAGACTTCTTACCACTATCCAAGAAGATATTTCCATGTATATTCGAAGTATGACGGAAAAATCAACCTTCAACATTTTTCTTGAGTTATGTGAAATACTTTAAGAATTCCATACCAACCCCTTAGAAGGTATGACAATCATCTATGAAGCCAAATTTAGTAGTAAACTACGGTTCAGAAACTCACCAAAAACTATGCTGAATCTTTCTTCATCAAAAACTGTGAAAAAAGACGACGATGGTAAGGATAAAGAAGAAATCCTATGGACAATGAAGGAGCAAGCAGAATTTGTGGCAAACGAGAAGAAGAATTTCATTTACTAACCGTTCTACCGGTGTAAGAAGTCAACCACATCGGAACATACAAACAAGAAAAGGATCTTTGGGAAAAGTTCCTGGAGCTTCACGAAGGTACCTCTGAAACAAAACTAGCAAAACGAGATATGTTCCGTAATTAACTCAGCAACCTACGAATGGAAGAAGGAGAATCAGTTGTCTAACTGCATGCCAAAATCAAAGAGCTGATCATGGGACTTAAGATCCTCGGTGAAACGGTAACGAGTTGCGACGCACAAAGGTATGCCTTAAACGTCTTCCTGAGGACACGGACTGAACTTCTGTAATAGATGCATACTATATCTCTAAGGATTTTGAGGTAAGTACCTTAGAATAATTATTTTCGACATTATATCTTCACAAATCTCGGTGTATAGAAAAGAGTAAGACGGACAACATCGCCCTAAACATGAAGAAAATCCAACACGAGGAGAAATCATCAGCTGATGAAGAAAAAATATCGTATATGGTAAGGAAACTATCTAAATATTTTAAATCCAAAAAGTTTAATAAAGTACAGGGTAAGAGACGTTTCCCAACAAAAAGGAAGATTCACTGCTATAATTGCAAGGAAAAAGAGTACATCAAGGAGAACTGCATAATGCTAAAGGTCAACAAGTAAAAATTTAAGAACCTGAAGGCCACATGAGACGAATCATCATCAGATGAGTCCGATCTCATGGAACATGCCGGATTAGCACTGATAGCCACTTGTTGGGGATTGGTGCGCCTGCTAGAGGGGAGGGGTAAATAGCTCGTTGCCCCCTATGTGTCGGTTTCTTCCTACAAGTGTTAGCAAGCACAAGCGGAAATACAAACTACGTACACATTTAAACAATGCTAACACAAATTGTTTACGTGGTTCGGAGATAAAGCTCCTACTCCACGGCAGTCTGTAAGGTGAACGATCCCGATCCGTCAGAGGTTGAGTCCCCGGAAGACCTCCGGCTTGCTCGTGTAGCTCCTTGTGGGTGGAGAAACCTCGCCACAACCCGCAACACTCACCTGAGCATTTAGACTACTAATTGACCTTTAACCAAAGTCAATTTCATCAACCCTAGCCAGCCAAACCAAGCTCCTTTAAATAGAGCTCGTGGCTGAACTAGCTGTTACAAGTCGACTGGTGCAAACACCAGTCGACTAGTTCCAACCGAATCTGAACGTTACAACCCAACGTTCGAATTCCAGCCGACACCAATCGACTGCACAAAAGATCAGTCAACTGATCTTTCTGTGTCCTACACCAGTCGACTGCTACAAGCCACAGTCCACTGCTATAAGCCGTAGTCGACTGCCAAAACCCTAAACTTAGGTTTTCCTTCCTGAGTACAATTCTGTCAGCACTCAGACCCTCACGACTCAGCTGACTTTCCACTTAGTAGCCTCGACCTATTTCCTTCAAGCCTTCTTCGACTTTGACTCTCGTCCCTCGGATTCATATGAGCCCGCGACTCGTTCTCATGTCATCCTTCGCGTAGGTCTCGAAGTGCGCTACCCTCGACTCATCGTTTCTGCTTTGTCCACGGTCCCTCGGATGCATACAAGCCCACAACTTGTCTCCTCATGTCATCCTTCACCGGACCTGAAACTGTCCAGCTAAGCCTATGTGTATCCTACAAACCTGCACAACCATATACACATATCAAATACAAGGGTGAACCTAACTTAAACCTTTTGCCCAAACATCAAAATATATAGTCGCTCCGGATCATAGATTGCTACAACACCATCCACCTGGAAGAAAGCATAGATGAATGGGGAGCCACATCAGAAGAAAGGAGTGATGAAGGGGGAGCTTCGGACTTTGAACATGATATGATAAGTGAGGTACATTTTCTATCTCCCAATCAACTCTATAAGGTATTAAAGCAATGACAAAATTCTTATGTAAGTTGAAATTTAAGAATAAAAAATTGAAAAGAAAGTTAGCTTCTACATGCACAAGAGATATGTATGATAAACTGAAACTAGAAAATGAAAACTTGAAGACTCAAATAGAGAAACTGAAAAATAACCTGCATGTCCAAATTATTTTCAAAATTCAAAAGGTAGATATTTTGAAGGACTAAATTGATATTTATGGTAGCACAAGAGTCAAATTGTAAGAATTTTTAGAAATTATATTCCATCTGAATTTTTGATTAATCTTGTTAGTAAGAATTTGTTTTGGTCTCAAAATCTGTACTAAATTGTTGGATTTTATTTAATATTTGTTTGTCAATTGTTAATTAATATATATTTTTTTAATGAATGCTTTATTTTCCATCTTTTAAATTTTTGTTTGAATATGTAATATTCGTAGAAAATTTACTTTTATTTTTTTTTGTTGATATAGTTTACTGTGATCTATCCATTTAAATTTTTCTAGAAATTTTTGACTATTAAATAAATATTTTATGAATTTTCATTTAAAAAATTATTTTTTAATTTTAAAAATACTTAAAAATTAATTTTCATCCAATCTAATTTTTTAAGATCCATAAACTATTGTTTGAACATCAAAATTTTTTTTTGGAATAAAATCTAATTTTTTAAATAAAATTATTAACTTTGAATTCAAAATAATTTTCTTATAATTAAATAATTTATTTTAGTTTGAAAATTTTTACAGAGATTGGTCGAATAATTTTCGATTAAGAATAAAATTTATAAAAAGTATTTTTAATAATTAGATTTTTAATTTTAAAAATAATTTCTGACTGATTTTTGAAACATTAAATTTTTTGGAGACTAACTATTACCTTTGACATGTTTTCAGAAATTTTCAAAAATTTTGGATATCTAAATAAATTTCTAAGAGTTTTTCTAAAATGTATTTACCTTTAAAATAATTCATTTTTGTTTTGTTTCTTTGTCAAAGTTCACTTAAAATTTCCTTCATATTTAGTCAATTTACACAAATTGTTATAAGAATCTAGTTTAAAAATCTTTTTATTTGGAAGGTTGGTTTAATCTTAATATTTTTTTATGTGCTCAAAGGGAAAGAATATAGGATTAAGTTAAGGGGGAGGTTTAAATTTCTAAATTTTTTTCATTACATTGTCAAAAATTTATTTTTGTCATTTTATATATTGTTTAACCCTAACATAACTCGGGTTAATGCACATTAAAAAGAGAGAAATTATAAGTATCTTGAGTAAGTTTTGATGTTGTCAACCGAGTCAAGTTATGTCCTGTGATATTTGATTCCTGTGTTTAAGTGTGCAAGAGCTTAAGAGTATTGGAAGTTGAGCAGAATACATAGTGGTCGATAAGGATGACACGGGAAGGAAGCCGATGAGCTTGATACATCCGAGAGACGCGGAGGCCTCCAAAAGAGTATATCGGTGGAGCGAGAAGGACGCACGCGACGTTCGAGGGACCAGAAGCCGAGAGGAAGTATGCTCGAGGAGAAGCCCGAAGAAGGGTTCAGGTGAACCCAACTTTGGAAGGTCCGAGATCACCCATGCAGAAGTCCGACACCAAAAGACTCGTCATCGGGTTGCTGACCAGCTAACTCGGGCGCCTGTGAATGGGGGCGCCCCTATTGACTCGGGTGTCCGTGTTCCCGAGCGCCCGAAACGACTCAAGTGCCCATGTTACCATAGTTCATCCAGGAAGCCATTCCGCAGCCATTACGATGTGAATTAAGTTTTGATCACATGTCAGGCACCCATGTGTACTCGGGCGCCCAAGATGCGCCACGTCAACACTTCGATAAAATTTCACAGGGGTTATAAATAGACTACTGAACTTAGTTCATTTCATCAATTCCAACTGATGAAACTATAATTTCATCTGTTAACCGTTTTACCGATACAAGAAGTCAATCATATCAAAATCTATAAATTAGAAAAAGAACTTCCTAAAGCTCTACAAAGGTATCTCTGAAACAAAGCTAACTTTTAATTTAATGCCAATTTTATTATTATTATTCCATTTTCAAATTTAACAAATAGTGTAATTAACAATGAATAGCTATCATAACCTGCAATGATCTACTAAATTATGAGTCATGATGATAATTATTTTTGAAAATATCTATATAAAAGGCATCCATTTTGATATTTTCTGAAAATAAGATGCATTGTCAAATAATAATAAAAACAGAAGACAACTTTTAGAAATAAATATATATTTTTTTTTAAAAAATGAACGAACATTATAATATAGTACGTGGATTATGGAGTTCTCTCTCAAATCAAAATTTAGTCCCACATCTCGTAGTCTACGAAGCAATCGCTCCTATAAATCAACATCTGTGGGCTCCTCGTTCGCCGAGCTGACTTGCGACAGCTTGTAACCTGTGCAGGGGCAATAAGTGACTCGAATGAAATTGGTTGGATTTAGTGGCATGGATTAACTCTTCGATTGTCGGACAGCCCGTTCCAAGTTGATGGTAGGCTAGATGAATTGGGCGAAGGCCCGGTTCTCCTGGTTCTTTAAAGAGGAGAGCAATGGGCCAGGCTGGTTTCACAGAGCAGTCACTACCTCAACCCCCCCCCCCCCCCCCCCCCCCCCCCCCCTTCGACGGTGGAAGGATAACTGACCGGTTTAGAGTTGGCCCACAATTTCCTCCTAAATCCAACAAATCATTTTTTAAAACTGTTGTTGAATTATTTTAAGATAATTTTAAGAACAAATTTAGATTTATTTTTCTCTTTGGGCAGTCATCCTAAAGGCATGAATAATTATAATTATTAATTTCTTTTATCGAGCAAACTTGTATATGCAACCACTAAAACCCAATCACCAATATTATTTCACGTGAGAACAAAATTTATGAATATAGAAAATATTATTTATTGAATTTCTACCCTACAAAAAATCAGCTAATTGAAAATCCAATGTATTAAAAACCAAATACATACAAATAAAATGCTAAACTCTGAAATAAATTTTTTTATTATTAAAATTTATCTTTCGATTGAGTTTTTTTTTTATTTAGGATTGGGAATTAAATTTGACAACTAAATTCAAGGCTCAATTGAAGGGCCATCAATTAAGATTTCAAAGAACCTCTACAAAGCACAAGTGAAGCTCTAAAGCAAATAAAAGTATCGAATGCTTCCTCAAAGGCTCTTGGCTACCTCTCTTTAACTCAATTAATTAGGAAACTGACATAAAAATGCATGAAATCTGACCTCAATTTTTACACTCTTTCATTGTTTATACAAAATGTATTTGACTTTTAATTTTGGTGTCGATTTTATAATTATTATTATTAATTCATTTTCAGGTTTTACTTACTAACATAGTTAATTAATAATGAATAATTATTATAACAGTGCCTACACCGAAAAAATAAGTTGTTATTAAAATATTCATGATTAAAAACTTAATTATGACATATTTATAAAAAAAATCGTCAAATAGGACATATAATTATGGGATATTATATTTACGAATCACTCACCGCGATTGTTTCTTAATTCATCCTATGGCCGATGGAATATTTCCATATGACAGGTCAATCGTCTCAAGTTTAGTATTATCTAATTCAACATTTTGGCCTCCAATGTTACGACGCAATAGAAGGATGTTAAATTGCCACCCAAACTGTCATAGTTTGATCCTGGCTAAAGCATATTTATATAAATTTTTCCTTCAAATAAGACGCGCAATCATGAAATATTACTCTTCTGGGTTGCTCCCAATGTTGGATATTTTAAATAATTGAAAGGACTCAAAGGAATAGTTGCTACCTTTGAGAAAAATTATGACATTTGGGAAAAGTTGCATCATTTAGGAAAAGTCATAACTTTTGGTCATTTCAATATTATGGTTGTCTTTAAAAAGGCTAAGTTGGATGGAAAACAAATAAACAATTTTACTCTTCTTTTCTTTGTTTTCTGAATTATCTTACTTACTGCAAAGTAAGGCAATTAATTTCATCCAATCCTAAAGGATATTTGGTCTTTATGTTGCACAATTTATAGACCAAATAAAGCCTTAAGAATAGTGTTTGAAACATGATTTGGAGTTTAGAGTAATCTTGTTCTTGAGCACTAGCTTTAATTTCTCCAACAATCTTAAGGCTTTATTTGCTACCACCCAAAATGGGACCTAACATCTAGTATAGTTAAGCTTGAGAGGTTTGATGGCGACAACTTCATCCGTTGGAAGAAGAGGGTTCATTTCCTCTTTGTGGCCCTAAAAGTGGTTTATGTGCTCAACACCCCAAAGCCAATGCATGAAGGAGAGGAGGAAGAGACATTGGACAAGCTCCTTGCAAAACATAAATAGGACACGAACGACAAAATCTATATAGGTCATATCCTCAATGCCATGAGGGACAATCTGTTTGGCATCTACCATATGGTAGGATCCGCCAAGGGGTTGTGGGGAAAACTTGAGGCAAGGTACTGTTGAGGATCGTAGACCCAGCTAGAGGGGATGGGGGGAGGGGGGGGGGGTGAATAGGTTCTCACCCAAACTCTCGGTTCTCTTCCTACACGTGTTAGTTGTACAAGTGGAATAATATAAACTAACAACTAACAACTAGAAGAGGCAAACTGATTTACGTGATTCGGAGATAAAGTTCTTACTCCACGTGTCACGCCCCGAGACCCAGGAGCCGCTAATCCAATATAAAATCGGACAGCACCTCCCCTGTCCGGCGGACAATTTACACATACACAGAACACGACCACGCAGTTTAATTGGCCTCAGGCCTCAAAATATAGATAGACACAATATAAAAACACAAGACAACTAAGTAAATCATACCTGACTGCGGACCGGTCCGACTTACGACGAAACAACCAATACAAAAACCCCTTAGGGCACACGACAACACTCCCAAGACATATACAAGTCCAATAAGTAAATATAAAAATAGACACTACTAAGTACAAAACGAAACCATGTCGTTGCGATGGGTAGGGACTGGCTGCTGGACTATTCTGACGACTCCAAATATCTCAACCTGAAATAAAAATATATGACAACGGGGTGAGTCCATAACTCAGCGAATACCCAGCAGATATGCATAGTATGTTATAATAACAATAAGCATCTACGTTAATACAGTCTCATATCAACAATATGGAAAAACTAGTACTGGAAATACTGAGGTAGATACATACCAGAATTCAGCTAACCTGAAAAGAGGATAATCAGTACCAAGGGAATATCATTAGACATATATTCTCAAATAACAAGTCTCCAGTATATGCGATGTCAAACAAGTGCAGCAAATAAGTGCAGCAAACAATGCACGATGCAAAGTATGCACATGGTGCAATGACATGTGTCACCCCTGACACCAGACAGATCATCGTACACCTGTCATAGGGACGTCTGAACGGGTAGGGCTCTGACAACTGTACACCCTGCCATCACTGCTCCTGAGTGACCGGGTGGACAGGATGCTGGTGGAGACTCCGCTCCGACCCCAAGCAATGGGGGAGTCAAGCTCTCATCTCCTCGTAGCTCAGTACGAGAAGGGATCCCTGCTTGCTACCACGCTCGCGCTCACCCTTCTCATAGTGGCCGAACGGAGCAATACAGGGCAAATGCACACATCTACGGTATCCACTAACCCATGAGTGGCCGTGTGTGCATGTCATGTACCGGAAGACGATTAGGCTCAACCACAAGGGAGTCGTTGATCGCCGGCATGCAACAATGCAAGAATGATGTATGATATGCACACATACATCCCTCATGTCAAATACAAGAGATACATTCCGATATCTAAGCATACATATAGATATGACAATACCTGAGACTGTATGAAACTAACAGCATAATAACTCAGGGATAACTAACAAGTATCCAGAACATGCATAATAACTCAGGGATAACTAACAAGTATCCAGAACAGGCATAATAACTCAGGGATAACTAACAAGTATCCAGGACAGGCATAATAACTCAGGGATAACTAACAAGTATCCAGAATATGCATAATAACTCAGGGATAACGAACAAGTATCCAGGACAGGCATAATAACTCAGGGATAACTAACAAGTATCCAGGACAGACATAATAACTCAGGGATAACTAACAAGTATCCAGAACATGCATAATAACTCAGGGATAACTAACAAGTATCCAGGACAGGTATAATAACTCAGGGATAACTAACAAGTATCCAGGACGGGCATAATAACTCAGGGATAACTAACAAGTATCCAGAACATGCATAATAACTCAGGGATAACTAACAAGTATCCAGGACAGGCATAATAACTCAGGGATAACTAACGAGTATCCAGGACAGGCATAATAAACAGGGATATCGCATGATCTTACTGCTATCTATAACAGGCTATGCATAACAAGATGACAATATCATAAAGATAAGTCAAAGGGTACCCGCCTCCAAGTAAGTGAAGTCCGTATCAATAGAGAACCTCCCGTCCAATAATTCGCAGGTAATCAATCCACGCCCTGTATTAAAGGACATAGGTTTAGCTACAATACACATGATTCTTAGCTAAACAAACTTCCTTAATTAATTAGGATCAAACTAGTACCCAATCCAAACCGAACCTAATTCCAACCGAAGACCATCTTGATCCTACACACCGATCAGAAATAACCAGTCCACTCAAATTCCACAGCAATTCATAATTCAACACAGATTCGACATCAAAACAAAAATATATCAAAACCCAGCAAAATACTACTGATCAATGCTAGCTTGTAATGGCTCACATCAAAACCACAATTCCAAAACAAAACCAACACTATGGTCTACAATCTCAAAATTGATATACACAAAGAAATCAATCCAAATCTCATAACACCGATCCAAGCCCTTGAGACCAAAATCGAAACCAAGAACAGAGTCATTACAAGATCAACTGTAATTAACCAACTCACCTGAAGAGGATTCGCACACAGGAATCTTAGATTCACTCCAACGAGTTGAGAGCAAAAATCACAGCTACTTCTTCCTCACCAATCCAACACCAAAATTTATTCACGCATAGAAGGAAAGCCCAAACCTCTCCTCAGGAAACCTGCCAAGATCAAGCCCTTCCCCCAGAATTCCTTCCACCACGAAACGGTACAGAAAAACAGAGTTAAAGGACAAGAACAAACCGAGACTTGATCAAAATCGCCAAGAGCTCAAAACACCAAGCACAAAATCAACATAAACACCTCAATCTGATAAGAACCCAATTCGAATACATTCAAGAAGTAATCTATGCTCTTGAATCAGACCACACAGCAACCAATAGCATACGATACCAATTGATTAAAGCCCAAAACCACACAGCAGATTCGTATGAAGAAATCCAATAACTCCTCATCCATAGACCTCACAACCGAACAAGATGAAAGCAGAACATATTAAGAACGAATCAATCTTCAATTTCAATC